>JAAAKE020152314.1:0-10823 GCA_010014785.2 Anisolabis maritima
TTATTTAATGAAAAAATCCCTCCTGCCCGGGATGCGAACACCGATCTCCTGTGCAGAACGGCGACACCCTACCGACTCCTCCTCAAAATCCTCTACAAATAATTCCAATTAATAATTCTATTTTAGATCATTATTTATAGTAAAAGTATTAAGAGATTTATTTAAATTAAAAGTTTTTATTTAGTAATTAATCCCTTAAATCTCATCTGTTTTCTGTAACGAATTCACTTATAAATAATAAATATAATTTCGCATCTATTCCACTTGTAACTATCTATAAACAATGAATGATAACAATGAAGCCAAAGTATTCAAATCTAAAGAATATACGTTATTGACTCGGAATTAAAGAGATGTAGAACAAAGAGAGAGTGCATGTTGACAAATGCGATTGAATTGAGGCGGATAAAAAGCGTAGCTGCCTGCACACGGAATGCTCTCTCTCCCCTTCTTCTCGTCCTCGGTTCCGAGTCAACTAACTAACGAACGTGAGCCCATTACTTGTGACAAATTACTCTATTCCAGGAGACCAACAACCAAAACATCTATTTTTACCCCGCCGCCGCCGCCGTCCGTGCTTTTGAATGATTCTAACGAGAGTGTCGTCGTCGACGCGTGCCAACTAAAAAAAAAAAAAAAAAAAAAAAGGAATCTTCTCTTTTGCTTTAATAGCGACAAGTTGGTTGGCTGGTTGGATGCTTGCGATGCATCTCTCATTCAAATGACTACAAGCTCTCTAATTAACGCACAACATTAAATTAAATCTCCTTCTCAATAAATAAAACTCTCATTTGTAGACAAATTGGAGAAAATTTTGAAATAAATTTTTGTTATAAAAAAAAAAAAAAAGAGACAAAACTCACGCTCACCATGATTATTATTTGATCCCTCCACTCAACCGATTGTTATGAAATTTGGTCCAGGGGTGAAAACAAACGTCTTAATTATTACCACGAAGTTTCAAAAGATTTAGTTTAGGGAATGCTGAGAAAATCGTGTTTATTAATAAATATTGGAGGGCTTTTTTTTTTACCGTCCCTTATACGGACCGATTCGCTTCCAATTATAATTCATTCTTTGTTGCTCCTACGACTATAAAATTCTATATTCATAAAAATGAAGATTACAATCCTTCCTCTTAAAATAGTGGGGGAAAGAAAAAATTAATATTTATTTTGAACTCTTTTGTTTTGTTGCCTGAAAGAAAATAAATAAAAATAAAAATATCCGAATTATTAAATTATTATATTAGAAAGCGCAATGAATTTTTTCTCTCCATATTAAAGAGAAAAATATTAAACATTAAGATTTATTCAAACAATTATTAAATACATTAGAACTCGCACTAGGCGAATGTATTTTTACGTTTTAAGGCCTTGAGCAAATGCTCTTTTCCTTTTTCTTCAATATTATATTCTTGTACTCTCTTTTTTAGAACAATCTAATAATTTTTTAGGAAAATTTACAAAAAACCTAAGCAATAGCAAAAATATTAGATTTTTCATTTGGCCCACCTACCGGGTTCCCCGTTTATTTACCCGAGGTGCTTACGTGTACGGAGATACACACCTCAAACCCAGCCGATTTCTGGTCGGTAGCCATCTATCGGCACCCCGTGAAGTTACTTTATTTCCTAACACTAACTCCTCCTCTTATATTAATTTCTAGCTAACTAAGTACTCCTATATCTAACTCCACCCGGTCCCTTCTTTCCAACCTATTCTATACTAGGGAGGATGTCCTAGTTGAGGAGGGACTCCTTGCGAAGAGTGCATCATTGAGAGGGAATCCTTCTTTACGTCCCGTCACAGCAACTCCCTCTCCTCATAGAGTTACCTGAGTGCTCTATTGTGGTGAGATCCAATGTTCCATACTTGAGGATTTGTTTAAATTAAATATATTTTTTATTTAATGAAAAAATCCCTCCAGCCGGGGATGCGAACACCGATCTCCTGTGCAGAACGGCGACACTCAACCGATTGCTTCACAGAGCCCTGCAAAAATATTAAATATTAAAATTTAATTTATATAATTAATTATCAAATAATATTTGTGAGATTTAATTATTTTAATTTTTCATTTTTCCATGGACTTTGAAATTACTTGACGAATTTTCATGGGATTTTTTTCATTATGTAGAGAATTTATCGACTCTTTAGAGGGGGTTTAAGCTAAAAAATTCTTAAAATTTAATTCGTCTAAATTTATAAATGATTAAGACTATTAATAATTGATTCTTTAAATAATGGAGATGAATTGAAACAAAGCGATGGAGAAGATATATAAAGAGCTAATCAAATTCCATATCTATTATTCCGTGTCTAATTAATAAACATTCCCAAATGAATTTTGACTTTTAAACAAAGAGAATTTAAATTCAGATTAAAAGGCTTTTAAAACGCGCGTTTATAATACAAATTTATTATTTATTCCAAATTTAATAATTAATTAATAATTTTTTTAAGTCTTTTCGGCATCTGAGGCCATAAAGTCATTAAACTTTATATAATTGTTTTTTAAGATATAATTACCCAGGCATATTTATTTATATCAATAGATATAAATAAATTTTCATCGGACTGCTTGGGATCCGAACCCACACCCTTTGGCTTTTAAGTTTATCAGTACTGTCACTATCTTTAACCTCTCGGCCACGGGATGGGGGGGGGATTAATAATTTTATAAAATATATTGGATACCTACTGGATACTACAATTCTCAATTTTATCTCCCTACACTATCATAAGGGGAAAGTATTATTATCTTAAAAAAATTGGACCCCCCCCCCCACAATTTGGTAAAATATATTTACGTTTTGAATCAAAAGCACTCCAAAAATGTAAAAAAAAAAAAAAAAACTTAATGTGTGTGTGTTTGTGTGTAGGTTTTATTTTGGGTTATATCTATGTAACCACTCATCGGAAAAGGATGAAACTTAACAAATTTATAGCCCTAAGAGTGGTAAAGTAGCTGTTAAAATTTGAAGTGAATGAATCGTAGGGGGCGATAAAAAAAGTCCCCCTCCCGAAATATATAACTTTCTCATCATCCTCTGGACCAAATCTTTGATAATAATTAAGATTGATTGCTTTCAGTCCAGGACCAAATTTCAAGACAAGCGGAAGCGGATTTATTCTAAAAAAAAAAATGAAAAAACTCTTTGAAATTTTATTTAATCTCTTTGACTTTTTTTCTTTTCTTTGTTTTAGTTAAATTTTTCGACGTCTGAGGGCATTTAGACTACGCCCTTAATAAATGGAACTCAAAATAATATTTATAATTAAATTATGAAATATTATCCAAACAACAAAAGATAAAATAAAAGGATAAAAATCAACATGACACTCGATGAGATTATAGAGCGGCCATCTTATATTTCCAGAGAAAAGAATGGGAAAGTATTGCAACTTCGCGACCTATTTTTACTACTAACTAACGATTAAATGCGCATCATTGCCTTACCTGATTAGGCAAGAGAAAGTAATGTGTTGCGCTCTTATTCACACCAGTTTTTTTTCTTTATGTTAATATATCATTTCCCAATTTGATTTACCAAACAATAAAATAAACGCTTTTATTTAAGAATATATTTGGTTAAATAAAATAAAAGCGTGGTACGTTCAATAGAAATTTTATTAATGGTGAATTGATGGGAAAATAATGCAACTTTGATACTTTTTTGTTTTTAATTAATTAAATTTTATAAATTAAAATTTACTTATTTTTTAATTTAAAAAAATAATAATAAAAACATAGGCTATATATATATTTATATATCTCTACATCTCTTCGATTTATTGTTTATTTATTTAATTCATCTCTTTTGATGCTAAAGGAGCGTTTCTCAACCTAAAAGAGCACGGAATAATAAAAAGAGGGGAAGTGAAGACTTGAAAAAAAAAAAATGAAATCTATTTTAAAATAAAAAGTAAAAATAGGATTAACTTTTTCATCTAATTTCGTAGAGAGTAGGCATCCATCTTAGGAGGTTTTGAAGTCTTTCCACCCTATCTATTATAAGTTGGCACTCTAGCAAATCTTTACGCCATGTTTTTACAAATTACACCGTTTGCAGATACAAAAAAGTTTAAGACCTCTCCTCACTATATTTATAAATGTTGCACCTTGGGGATATTAATTTTTGTTATTTATTGTTTGTATTTTTAGCCTGGGCTGATGATGTCTCTGGGATACAGCCGAAAGATTCCTAGGGGAATTTTTTGTTTTGATTTGAAAGATTTGTTTGGCACAATAAACAAAGGATTAGAAAATTTTTATATTTTCCTATTTATCACTTTTTCTTACTTATATTTGTAATATATAGTGAGAAAGTATTGCGATAGCAAAAAAGTTTGATGTCAAAATTTCAACGGAAATATACGTTTTGAGTCGAAAAATTTGGATCTCGCAAAATGGTCTGTCTGTGTGTCTCTGAACAAGATTTTTTAATAACACAAAAACGTACGAGGCTGAAATTTATATTTAAGCTAGGTACCCTCGTCGTATACTCTTTGAATGAAATCGGCCAAAGAGTACAGATGCACTTTTTTAGTTTTTTCGATTTTCTCAAAATTCGCAAAACAATTATTTATTAGATGACCTTTGAAATGTATCCCCCTTACCCCCCCCCCCCCCCTCCACCAAATTGTCTGCCCATTTTACTGATGTGGTTTTTTTACTGTTGCTCGGGTAAACGGCGGGAGTAATCGCTCTTTTTTTTTTGGGAGGTCTCCTCAGTTGATTTTTCATTCACACTTGACCTGAAAATCCAAATGTTTTAGTAATTCATGAGGCCGGAATCTTCATGCTTAGAAATTGACCACCTGATCTCAGCTTCAAAAATATAATTATTTCCCATATATCATGAAGTATTAAAGTCGCAAACCGAGACTAGCATTGAGATCGAAAAAAAAATCCATCACATATTTTCAGAGTCCATGAATGAAAATTAAAATAACTAAATCTCGCCAATAAATAAGGACAGAGTCAAAATGACTTCAGATACCGAAAAAAAAAAAAAAAAAACCAAATCTCACAATTATTTTATAAATAATTAAATGTATTCCATTTTTGTCTCTTATATATAAAAGATAGAGAGAAGACAAAAGAGAAGAGGTTATATATAGATATATACGCTCTACATCTCTTCTTTTGAATGTCTAATTAAATAATTAAATGTCACAACTATTATTCTATAATTAATTATTTAAATTAAATTTTATTTATTTCATTTTTGTATCTAAAAAGAATCTAAAATAGAAAGAGAGGTGATGGTGGGGGAGTAGAGAGGTCCAAAAAAAGTGCACCGGGAATAGGCCATTGAGCCCGAAACTGGTGATGGGATTTGGTGTGTGCCAACAGGATAACCAACCGGAGAATGATTTTTTTTGTTGAGGGTTTTCATGCCTTTAATTAAAGGCTTTTCCCTCAAGAAAAAAAAAAAAAAAGAATGTCAATGCATACAAATTCATTATCATTAACAATTAGAAATAAAATTAAACTTTTTTTAATATTTTCTTCCTTATTGCTTGTTTTTTTTTTTTTTTTTTTAATAAAATTTAAAAAAAAATTATTTAATGAAGTCAATACATAAATTTTATTATTATTTATTTCATCAGGCCCATCTACCGGGATCCTTGTTTATTTACCCGAGGTGCTTTTCGTGCCCCGAGACAAACACCTCAAATCCAGCCGACCTCTGGCCGTAGTCATCTATTGAAGTTACTTTATTTCCCAACTTTATTCCTCCACCTCTATGCATTTCTAACTAGCCTATAATCCATTCCACTCGGTCCCTTTATTCCAATCTCTTATATGCTAGGGAGAATGTCCTAATTTGAGGAGGGACTCCTGCACCATTGAGAAGAGGATAGGGTGTCACAGCAAAAAGCATAAAGAAAAGGGATAAAAGCAAGTCAATGTAAATATAAAAATACGATCGTCTAGTGCGAGATTAATGTATTTAATAATTTCTGGAATAAATGTTAATCTGGTTATCCATTTTTGGTTTTTATGTTGGTAGAAAGAAGAAAAATAGAAGAGATTATTATATAAAGATATACTCGCTTACATCTCTTCGATGTTTAATTAAAAATTAAAATAATTAAATCTCACAATTATTATTCAATATTCAATGATATATTAAATTTTACAAATTCCATTTTTTTTTTTTTTAGAGTCGGTTGGGTGTCGTAGAGATGAGTCAAGATCACCTTTTAGTGTTAATGAAGAAATAAATAAATAATTCTGTATTTTTTTTTTTTTTTTTTTTGAGCATGCAAACATTTTCATTTGAGCACAGGTGCAGTGAGCGCCCCGGGTAGACAGACAGACGCGCACTCAGTGAATGAATGCCCTTAAGGGAGGAGGAAGGAGATCGTGGGAATCTAAACGTCTGTCTGTCTGTTTGCTTCCACACACATACAATGTGCTTAATTTGATAATTATGTATGTTATCAACACACAGGACGACATCAATAGTTTGCCAATATCGCTCGTTTTGTTGACAAAAATGATTGAGATCGCTTTTAATTAGCAAATAGACTGAGTGGGGTTCTCATTTCGTTTTCCATCATTAAATTATCTCTCTCACTTGGCGTAAATGTAAAAATGTAATGTATATAACAATTTTTTTTCGACTCCCCCTTTTCTTCTTTATTTACATTCGGGTATTTTGAATCTCTTCGCCCTTCTGGTGTTTAGTTTTCACAAATAGCGATCTCTGCTGAATCTCGTGCCGCAACTTTCTCTTATTTCAGTTCAATTTTTAAGAAATCATTCCCATCTCTACTCCCCCTCCGCCCATCTATTGATCTACTTGATCAGTTACAGTTACAGTTGAAGGCGCCGCCCTCTAATCGATATCAATTAGAATGGAAAAATTATTTTATTTTATTTATTCTTTGTGATTAATTATTTAATAATGAGCATATTGTTGAATAAAAGAAATTAATTGTTTTTAATTGGTGGGATTTAATTATTATTCTTGCTTTGCCCCGTGGAGCAAATGCAGAGGTCTCGCTTCCTGTCCTGAGCGAGAAAAATTTATTTAAATTTTCTTGACTATCAAATAATTTAAATTAATAAGGACGGAGCTTCCGATGCCAAAAAAGACTTTAAACAAAAAAACTAAAAAAAAAAAATATTTTTATTTATTCCCCACTCCGTGACCGAGAGGTTAAAGCATATGAGCATTGTTAATATTGATAATCTTAAAAGTCAAGTCATTGTATATCGTTTAAATACTATATGACCTCAGATGCGTCAGATAATTTTTTCGCCATCCTATTTATTTATATTAATTGGGGATCAATATAATATAAATAAATTTTTGTCGCTCAAGACGGGAAACAAACCACTGACTTTTGGTATATGAAGCGAGACCTCTACTTCTGTACCAAGGGACAGGGCGTTAATAAATAGAAAATAGAAATAATGATTTAATTTAATAATTTTTATTTTATTTCATTTGGACCGTATAGGCCCACCTACCCGGGTCCCCATTAATTGACTTTCGTGTACAGAGACACACACCTCAAACCCAGCCGACCTCTGGCCGTAGACATCTATCGGCACCCCGTGAAGTTACTTTTCCTAACACTAACTCCTCCTCTTATATTCATTTCTAGCTCGCTAACTACTCCTATATCTAACCTCTCCTCGTAGAGTTGCTTGTGGTGGGATCCAATGTTCCATATTTGAGAATTTGTTTTCATTAAATATATTTTTTATTTAATGAAAAAATTCCTCCTGCCCGGGATGCGAACACCGATCTCCTGTGCAGAACGGCGACACCCTACCGACTACTCCACAGAGCCCTCTAATTTAATAATTAAGAATATATAACCCCACTTTTTAAAATATTATTCCTCTTCATTTGCGAGAATCAATTAATTATATTTTTTTTATTAGTAATTAATTAGCTGAAGGAAAGATAGGCCTTAATTCCCCCCCCCCCCTCACCCTCTCTTTTATTCAACAATATACTCATTATTAATATTTTATATTATTATTTAAAAATTTTCCCAAGTTGATTAGCGGGCTCTAACCACTGTAACTGTAACTGTAATTGATCAAAACGGTGGGAGGAGGGAGTGTAGGCTGATTTTAATATTTTAATTTTATTTAGATAAGAGAGAGTTGCGACACGTGATTAAGAGGAGGTATAGGGACCCCAGATGTGTTTGCTCATATTTGGAAAAACTAAATATTAAAGGGACACGAAGTGTCTGAGTAGCCGAAAAAATGATTTTAAATTTAATAAAAAAAAAAAAAAAAATTGATTCATATGGCACAGATTGTTATATTCTTTTCTAATGAAATGTGAATGGATTTCTGATTACCCGTCCACCCTCTTCAATTATTTTCCACCCTCTTACATATCACATCACACACAAGGTGGCTCATGGTAGTCCACCTGCACACTATTCTTCTTCCCTCGGGATCCTCTTAACACTCTAATTGGGGAAACACCCTCTTTATTTAACTTCTATCCTTTGAGCCGAATTTAATGAAAGAGAGAGGAGGGACAGGAGAAGAGATTTAATAACAATAATGGCATGAAATTGCAATTTTAATAATATATGTTAAAATTATATTCTTTGCTTATTATTGTTTGGAATGGATTAGAAAATGGCGGACGCCTCACCTCAATCAAAAAAGAATTATTTTAAGGAAATTGTAAGAAATTTAAATACAAGTGTTGTATATCAATTTAATCAGAAGAATGGCAAGATTTTGATTTTCAATTAATAATAGACATTGAAGTTGCAAAACTTTACCGCGCCATATCCCGCAGGATTATTTATTATTCTATCAATATATAAAAAAAGTCCCTTGCAGGGGGCAGAGATATAGAAGCTTCATGTACCAATGGTTCGCTTCCCGTACTGAATGACAAGCCTTTATTTATATTATATTCGGTACCAATAAATAAGGACGGAGTCTAAATGGTCTAAGATGCCCAAAAAGACTTTAAAATTATTTACAAAAGTATGCAAAGAAATTAAATAAAAATTTCAAAGAGTTTTTATATAAGTAATTTTAGTTGTTGTTTTTTTTTTTTAGAATAAATCGGATTCAACGGAACGTTATGAAATTTAGGAGACCAGGAGATAAACATATTAATTATTTATTAACATTAATTCATTATAAAAACAAATAAAAAATCTGGTGTGACTTAACGCACATCACGTAACTTTCTTTTATCTAAGATAAGGAAAGCTGAGTGATGTGCTATTACACTAGATTTTTTTACGCCGGGCCAGGAGATGAATAATCCGTCCGTGGTCTCTCATTGTTACGAAAATTGCATGAGCTTTATATGGAATTTTTTTTTGCTGGTTGAGAATTTTATTTATCCTTTATTTTTTTTTTTTTTTAGAGATTTTTCATTTATGGGTATTAATCGATTATTAAAAATTCTAAAAATAAAAATAAAATAAAATCTCGTCCTTTTTAAGGCATCGGATCTTAAAATTCAAAATTGAGAATCTCTGCACTATTTTGAAATCTTAAAGATGATTCTATTAATTATATCAACAGCCAACATAATCAAAATCGTTCGAGTAGATTAGAAGAAAATTGAAAAAAAAAAAAAAAAAAAAGTACATCAATAAAGTACTAGTACTCTTTGGGCGATTTTATTCAAAAGCTTTGAAGTTTAAGCGACGAGAGGACTTAGATTAAATATGAAATTTCAATCTCGAGCCTCTTTTCGTTTTTGAGGAATTTTATAAATCGTGAATTCCGTTCATTTTGTTTTTGCCACTGTATAAGTAAGAGAAAGAAAAGAGAAGAAAAATAAGATAAACGATTCATTCTTCGTCCCTTGTTATGAAATTTGTTTCGCTTTAATTATTTCCATAAAAAAGTAAATATGATTGTTGCTATATATCAGGGGTGGCCAACACATCGACCGCAAAGGTTTTGAAAGTAGCCCGCGTAGCTAAAGTTGAACAAAACTTGCTTTCACTTAAATTAATATTTGAAAATCTTAATTCGATAATTTATTCTTCTGTCTGTACCCATAGTGTTTGAATTTATCCCGATGAACAATGCAAATGAATGAATAACTTTTAAATAAATTGTAGTTGCAACGCATGCGCATATAAATGGCAATCACATAAAATGCCGCAAATAATAAATATTATAAAAAAAATATAATTATTTGTTTTCTCAGAAAAGGGAACAAGGGAAGGGTGACCGGGAATGGGTCAGAGAACCCGAAACCGGAAATAGGGTATGGTGTGTGTCATCAGTGCAGCATACACAAGGGGTAACCAACCGGGGAATTATTTTTTTTTTTTGTTAGGATTGAGGGGTTTTAAGGCTTTTCCCTCAAAAAAAAAAAAATTATTTCCCCATATTCATTCATAGTCGCCCTCAGACTATATTTTACAGAAAAAGTAGCCCCTAAGGGATAAAAGTTTGGCCATACCTGCTATATATTGTAATGCTTTTTTTTTTTACCGATTCACTTTTACTTTTCATAGGCATTTAAGGTTTTCCTAGGACCTAGAAAGTTCCAGAGGTAAACGAATTTTGGAATGATTATAATAATACTTCCCCCTTATAATACTCGGGGTACCAATCACTTTTGTGTTGGATGATATATAGCATTTTAGTTGAACAAATTCGATCCATACACATAGAGTATGCACAGTGGGAGTGTCCCGGATAAAAAAAAAAAAAAAAAAAACCGATAGGGAACGAAACACACTCGGTGCATTTCCCTATATGAATTATTTCCATAGAGAGAGATAAAAGTCTGCCAACCATCCAACCTTACCATCTATAGGATGCAACACGCAAACGACCCAACC
>JAAAKE020152325.1:0-12583 GCA_010014785.2 Anisolabis maritima
CTCTGATGTTATTAATAGGCATTATTCAGTCCTATTTTCTCTTCTATATGTGAACCAGCGTCCAGTCAGAGTCATTCTCTGATATTTATACATTTATTATATTTTTTAGATAAGAGTTTCAAAGTTGGAACCAAAATAAGCATCAAAATGGAGATTAGGCCCCGTAATATAAGCGGATTATTGATGTCGGTGCATAGTGAAGTGGATTATCTTTTACTTCAAATGGTAGATGGTCATATCAAATTCACAGTAGATAATGGGAAAGGTGCCATTGAAGCGACTTTTGCGCCTCCTTCAGATCATTATTTCTGTGATGGTAAATGGCATGCAATTCATGGTATGTTATTCTTTTTTCTATTTCTGACTTATATTATATCTTTATTTTATGATTATTCAGACCTTCCTATTTATATTTCATAATTTTTTTTGTTTTAGCTACTAAAATAAAAAATGTAGTTACTTTAGCAGTCGATAATCAATTTACCTCTCGAGGCAGCGGAAAGCCTGGGAGCCTTTCAACTGATACTAAACATCCTCTTTATATCGGAGGCCATCCTCATCCTGAAACATTGAAAGGCATAGAAACCACTGATCAATATGTTGGATGTATAAAAAATGTCAATATTAATTTGAAACCCGAACCTTTGAGTGCTCACCAAATTGTAGGACATGCCTATGCCAATTTCTGTCCTACAATTTAAAAATTAATTTTACTAAAAATTCTATGAATATTTTTAATTAATTAATTATTTCACACTGCCAAATTTTCATAAGTTCATTTAAATATAGTTTATTTAAAATAAATTATTATTGTATAACAATAATTTTTATTTTTATTTCTTTTTCCATTCCTTTAACCTATGTTTGATTGCCAAAAGGCTGCATTCAATTTGAACATGGGTGAGCTATATCCACGACTGCTTTCATTACTTTTGATAACTCATTGAAAAACTCAATTCCCAAGGACTCCTCATTTGTCGAATAAGACACCTCAGAATCCTAAAAGAGGCAAATAGTAAAAGGTAATAATCCCGATAACGAAGGAAAAAGCTTGAATTTAAATTTGGAAGATAAGAGTTTCATCAAAACGCTAATCAAAGTTCAACTTTTGGTATCAATCAACCTGACGAAGAAGAATTTCATTTAATGTTCAAATAGGAAATGTAATATATTAAAAAATTATTAAATTTAATGATATAATTTAATAGCTAAATTCAAAATTTTTACATTTTGAATAACTTAAAAGTTGGAGTGCAATAGTTATCTAAACACAGGTGCAAACGAGTGTCAAAGGAGGCTACGTACAAAGAGACGCGACCCCTGACACATTTAACTTGAATGGATCAATGCGCATATAGTATCTTTTTGTGAGTTTGCTGTATGTGGATCGTTCCATTGGTCATAAAGGTTCCTTCACTATCCAAAGTGAAGGGAGGACTCTATCAAAAAACAAATTACTCTAAATTTTCAACTGGAAAGCGCATTTTAGAATAGAAAAAAAGAGAAAAAGCTTTGACTAAGAAACTATCTTTTCTTTCTATCTTTTTTTATGTCTTCGGCATCTGAGGCCATATAGACTTTAAACAATTTTAATATTATATAAATACGATATAAATTATTCAGGTATATTTATTTATATCAATTACTATCAAATTGAAAAATTAATCTTAAACATTATAATGATGACATTAAATAACATTCCTGGTGGTATTTTAATTTCTTAACTATATTAACCAAGAGTTTTTTCGACATCTGATAGTTTCTTAGACACTTAGACTCTGTCCTTATTTATTTATACCAATTGGTAGTCAATATAAATAAATTTTTGTCGATCAGGACGGGAAGCGAACCTCTTTAGCACGTGAAGCTAGACCTTTAGCTCTGCACAAAGGGACAGGGCATTTAATAAGATTTAATCATCTCCTTATTCATTATATGAAAAATGCACTCTAATCAAACACTATTGATAACTAGTTTTAATTTTTCTAACACATTTCTAAATAAATAATTCAATTCTTTTAAATTAAAAAGATTATTTAAATAATGCAATACACTTTGTTAGCATAGTCAAAAATATATAGGCCTGAATATATATATCTCTATTGATTTAAGAGAAAGGTAAATAAAAGGGGTTTTGTTAGAAAGGAAAAGCCGTAATACATTTTGAAATAGCAATCCATTAGAAAGTCTAACTTTCATTAAATAGAATTACTTTCTGTAAAATGTCTAAAATATTTTTTATTTTTTCCTTAATATTAATTACCTCAGCAGCTTCTTGGAGTCAAATAGACATTAATCAGTTTATTCAAGAATTTGTAAATTACAATAATTGGAAACAACTTATCCTGATATCATGCCAATTTGAAGGTAAAATAAAATATATAAAATATATATTTAATTATTTTAACATTTTTTGCCTTTTTGGAAGGGATATCTAAATACCTCTCTGAAAACATGGACAATTATATTAAATCGATTGTTTTAGGAATTGAATTAGTAACAATAGCCCGAAAACTTGGAGAGAGAATTTCTATTAGTCTTATTCTTGGTACAGAACAAACAGCTGAACACTTTTTGAAAATTCATATTAAACCTAATATGCCTATTTTAGTAATGCCTTCATGTTCAACTTCTGGATATTTTTTATTAAAGGTTAGATTAAATTAATAATAATATTATTTGTTTCTATGAAAATTAATCATTTAAAATTGAAGAGTTAGTTTTTTAATCACATTTATTGTATTTATTTTTAGATTGGAAATAAAAACGGTTTTATTAGAAAATACAAATGGTGGATAATTCAGCATTTGAATGCAAATCATTCTAATAATTTTTTAAAAGTAAATATTTTTTAGAAGAATGATTATGACTATAGAAGTTTATGGAGAGAAGCAAAATTAATGAAGAGAATTTTAGAAGATAGGAATCGAAATTCTATATAAGTAGAAAATTTGGATTAAATCCAGATCTTAGTTTTGAGAGGAGGGCTGGGCGCAATGAGGAGAGGTAGCATTTCCTGATCTCTAGGAAGCCAGAATTTCATTATATATATAATAAATTATTTTATGAATAAAATATAAAATATTACTAAATGGGGATTCAAATAATATTTGCATTAAGGTCTCCAAACATTATATATATCAATATTTAATGTTACTGGTGGTATCTAAAAAAAGTTGGATAGTCTTCGGGAGGGTTGAAAAATATATTTCTATGAATTAAACTTTCATAAGTATTTGTTTCGAAGCAAGCTGCTCTTTCTGAGGAAAGTATTAAACATGCAAGGCAGATTGAAGCAATGAAACAAAACCTTTGGATGTCAAAACCGAAAGAGACGTTTCGGACAAAATTTATTTATCCTTCCATTATCAGTCACTTATTGGCTATGTGTAATTATGCTCCAGTGTCATAGAAAATTTTGTATGATACACAACCATGCATATATATGAATTTATTTTTGTATTATAGTGGGTGTTTTGTGCCGATATGAGAATCTTTTCTCTGCCTATAGAATCTCACATTGTTACAAGACACTCTCTGCAATATATGTATTATACAAGATTCTCTATGACAGCTTTGAGGCATAGTTACAAAAGTGACTGATGATGGAAAAATAAATTTTGTCTGAAACATTCAGCTTTGACATCCAAGGGTTTGTTTCATTACTACAAATTGCCTTGTAACTTTTATAATTATCGCGGGTTGGGACCAGTGATAATCATTGCAAAAATTCAAAGAATCATTGTATTTAGAGTATGCATATTTATTCAAATAAGAAATTAATTTAATTCATAAAATTTTGCAGTATCTTCGCCTTGATAGTGACTTAAAAATTATAGGCCTTGATTCATCAAACTCTACTTCAGCATATGTCTGGGATATTTATAGATCCGATCCCAATCACCCACTAAATTATCAGTTACAATTTGAATGGAGTAAAATTAATGGAATTAATAAAAGTAATTTATCTCACTCTCACTTTTCTGGAATTAAAGATATATTCAAAAGTAGGGCAGAAACATTAAGAGGACAAACATTGAGGATTGCAGTGCTGGTATAATTTATATTTTTGTATTTTAATTAAAATTTATTATATATACTATTTATATTTTAGAATAATTTAGATTATGAATATGATTGTTCTATTGATACAAATATAAATGGACAAATTCAACTTTCCGGAGGTTTTAGTCAAGCCATTCTTAAGGAACTTCAGAGTATCTTTGGTTTTAAGTAAATCTTTTTAATTTTTAATTTCATTAGATAATTTATTTATTATTCATATATTTTTATTTTATAATTTATAAATTGTTTTTAACCAATAAAGAGTTCAGATGTTGGAAACTTCAACATGGGGAACAGCTGTTGATTTTCACAATACATGGTCAGGATTAATAGGGGCTGTAGCTAGTCATCGAGCTGATATTGCTTTATGTCATCCAACAATTACAAGCGAAAGAGCAAAAGTTGTATCCTTTCTTCATCCTACTTTAAAAGGAAGGTATTATGAATATCTAATCTAAATACTTTATTTTTATGAAAACTAGATAGCTAAAGAGATTGTAATCCATATATTTTGTTTCGAATATTAATCATTTTGCAAAAATTTATTTTATTTTATAGTATAATTAATGGTATGGCGCTCATTCTTCTGATATACCCAACTCTTAGGCTCTAATCCGAGTTTGTAATAATTATTAAAAGAAATGATTCTGGTTGTAAACTCTCTATCTGTTTCAACCTCAATAAAAATTTATTTTGGTTAAAATTTTTTAATTGACTCATCCGAATTTTTCGCCAGCTAATCAAAGGCCTCCTGTTATTGTGACCCTGAAGCAGCTAGCTTATTTGTAATTTGTAAAATAATTTATAAATTGCCTTTTTTTAAGGATTGTTTTAGAAAATATTTGTATAAAATCATTTATGTGAACGTAAACTTCTTAATTTATAGCTTATCTATCTATTCAATAACCTAATCGAATAATGAGTATATCAATATTAAATAATAAATTTTTTACAGGCGAATTTTATTTTACCGTGGTGCTGGACTTCCCGTAAGTCGAGATGTGTTTGTTATGACATTTTCTGGATCACTTTGGCTTTGTACGATCAGCTGCTTAATAATACTGGCCATAGCTCTGTGGATTACTGCTAAGCTAGATCCTGATCCAGAACAACGTCCTTGGAGTAAATGGGAAGCCATCCTTTGGGCTGTATCTGCAATATGTCAACAAGGTTAAATTATTTATCTTCTCAAGCTTTTAGGTTGTAATTATAATATAATAAAAAAAATAAATTTTGGTGGGAGATTTTATTTTAGGGAATTCTCTCTCAAGAAATTTTGCAAATTTGTTTGAGATTTATGAGTTAGGTTCCAAACCTTACTAGGTCCTAATGATAAACACACCATCGGAGGGCAGGGAGTAAGTGGGTTCAAAATTTCATCAGGACACAAGAATAGTTGAAAAAGTTGACCAGCTTCTAGACGTAGAGATATTATATGTAATCAAGAAACATTGAAATTATTCTCTTTAACAAAACATTTTCTAATAATTTATTTTATTTTGAGTCCTATAAAGAGCTTTTTAGTGTTTTAATTAAATTAAATTAATGTTAATGAAAATAGCTTGTTACTTGAGTGAAAATATATATTTTGCGAATATGGTCATAAAACACTCAAATTTTTCTTTATAGGAATATCTACAAAATTTGTTCAAAAAATTCTGTTTTTTTTGCAGGATTTAGTAAAAGTCCCAATAGTCTAGCTTGTATGTGTGTATTTGCTACTGGTTATTTAACAACTTATCTTCTATATACCTGCTTTGCTTGTGGAGTTACTTCTCTTTTAGCAGCTCAATCCCAGCCTGTTTTTATACAACCTCGTGATGCTGCCCATTTACATTTACGATTTGCTGCTTATTGGCCAGGGCTTAATTCTAGGTATTTTGAGGTAAGATTTTTTATAAAGTTATAATTTATCTATATATTTAAAAATAGCTGGACATTAGAAATTGGTCTCTAAGGATTCTTAGGCAAGGTTAAACGATGTAGTTTCATGTCTTTTCATTATGCTAATTGACGTTAAGTATTAATCGTCCATATTATAATTATTTTTAATAAATTTTATCGCTCAGAATTTAAAATGACTTTTGTATCATGGATTATAAACCGGATCATTTTCTTATCCGATTTACTTGAAAGGAAACTTGTCTTTTCACAAAAATTAAAGATGTTCACACCAAGCGTTTGTTTATTTGCTCTTTCTCTCTAATTCCAGCTAGAGAACTTAGTTTTAATATTTAACTCTAACCAGTTTTAGTAAAATAATTTAAAGGAATAAGTTTATAAATTTAACAAAGAGAAATATTTATAATCAAAAAAATAATGCATACCTCTTTAAAAAAATTATGCAGATTCATATTCATAAATAATTTTTGTTTGAAATTTAAAATGTTCATCTACTTTTAACATTTATATTGTTTTATAATAAATAGATGACCGGCTTATTATTAAATTAAAATGTTTTTTAAAAATGAAATGAAAAAAGCATGTGAATGGGTGCAGAAGTCAATGTTAAGGTTATACGCAAAGTCATGTAATAAGCTTATAGCTGATTATTCATCAATAAAGGATTTTTTAACATTCCCAAAATAATAATTTAATTTAAATTAGCATGAACTTTCAAAAGATACATTTAAACAATGACAATGTTAGTGTGTGCTGCTTTGGACTTCTTAAAATGGTCCATCCTGTTGGTCATATTTTCTGTGCCTAATTTTTATTATTTTTTCTTTTATAAAGCTTCGGAGAAATTATGCCAAACTTTTTCTCAGGTGCCACTCTACATTACTTAATTAACGAATATTTCGGTCAGAATTACGACGGCTATCCTCATTTAGAGGTTATATTGGCCGAAATATTTACCAATAAATTGCATAAATTGATGTGGAGCAGCAAGCGAATACCCGATGTGCCGGTAGAAAATTATGTTATGTTATATGATAACTATAGTTGAATTTGTAAAATATATTTAGATGATTAGATGTGAAATTCAGACCACCAAAATATTTATACAAAATCAATTCCTAAGTGATGTGGGGTCGAATAACGCTCTAGTTAAATGTTTTGTTTTTCGAACCAACAACTATTGAAAATAAATATAATATCAATGCGGAATATAAAGAAATTAGTTTATTCTTACAAAGCAAATTGAGTAGTGTGTTAAAGTTCTGCATTAATAAGTCATTCTTGGAAAAGTTATTACTCACATTTGTAGATCTGATAATAATTGACTAATTTCGCCGAAGTTAATAAAAACAATTATTATTATTATTAATTTCGTTCAAAAGTAAGACATTAATAATAAAACTAAATATATAAACTATTGTTTTGTTTCACTTTAATATTTATTGTCGCGGCCAAAACATTCGTATAAAGAAATATTTATACAAATAAAAATGTTAAAAACAAATGTTATCCTTTTTTTACGCCTATAAACGCACACTTTGTGTTTAAGATAAAACATAACCCTGTCCCTTGGTGCAGAGCTAGAGATCTGGTGGCTTCACGTACCAAAGGTCAGTGATTCGCTTCCCGTCCTGAGCGACAAAATTTTATTTATATTATATTGGCTACCAATTAATATAAATAAATAAGGACGGAGTCTAAATGGCCTTCGATGCCTTAAAAAAAAAAAATAAAAATAAAACATTTTTGCCAGATGAGTTTGTTTGAAAACCATAAACTATTTCAAAGCTCAGTGAAGAATAAGATCCCTGTCCGGCCCTTTAGAGTGGCATCTAAGAAAAAAATTTCTCATTCTTATGTAGACATCTATCTACACATAGTTACCTAATCTTTAATATATTTTTTTATTTTTAAGACGAAACAGGGAGGCAAAGGCAAGATTATCAATTATTTAATTATTATTGTCCCTCATATTGTCAGTCATTATGGTGAAATAAATTTTAATCCGTTTTGATGAACTAGGTCACTTCGTTTTTCCTTGCCTTTTTTCCCGTGATATAGGGTCGCCATAAAAATTTATAGATACAACTGTGAGAAAAATCCGACACTTGTTGAAGAGAGAGGAGTAAGAATAACATATACATAGAGAACGGAAGAAATGCCAACCTTAACTCGGGAACTTGTGGTTGCCATCCACATACTCAAGATGCAAGTCCCTGAGACCCCTTGGATTTCTATAGGCCTATATCTTATTAATTATTTTAAATACATTTAAAGAGTACTCAACCGATTATAAAAACAAGATAATAGTAATTGATAATTTCATTTTTTTCTATAAAGTAATATTCTAATACAATATTTTCTATTAATATAAGCCATTTAAATTTTCATACAAAGTTTTGAGTTTTTTCATCTTTATAATAAAATTTAAATTGCAAATATATTTCTTTATAGACTTCTCCAGACAATTTGGAAAAACGTTTGTGGACATCAGAATTGAGAAAAGAGAAAAATCGGGCAAGAACCATCCAGCATTTGCTATCAATTGTTCAAGGTGATAAAAGCGTAGCAATGGCATCAGATCATGTCATACATCATTATTTGGCAAATAAAATTCAAGTGGCAGATGCATGTCACCTCACTTTGGCTCAAATACAAGGCTCATATAACCTTAAAGCCTTTGCAATGCAACTCGATTCTCCTAAGAAATATATCTTTAATTATTGGTAAGTGGATTAAAATTATAAATTCATTTTTTTTAATGCGTCTTGTAAAATAAATCTCAATAGAAAAGAACGAAATGATTAAGAAAATAAAATATACTTTTATTTTTAATTTTTTTAAGAAAAAAATTTTTCATTTTTTTAATGAAACGTATTATTTTACAGGCTTTTACGATTTCAAGAAATAGGAATACTTACACTTCAGCAGACAAGAAGTCTTATTCGTGCCCCATTTTGTGGAAATGGGCCAGGATATTCCAGCGCGAGTATCGGACATGTAATGTCTGCCATGGTAATATTGGCCATTGGTCTTAATATTGCCATTCTTTGTTTGTGGGCTGAAAGAGCCTGGTTCCGGCATAAAAATGAACAATATTGGTATGTATTTTTTAATTTAAATCGGTTGCTATTTTTTCATCAGAGGGTGAAGATCCCAATGAACTCTATCCTTTTTTTTGTGTCCAATATTCAGTGTTTTCTTTCCAAATTTATTACTTAATTTTTTTCTATTATAATAATAATAAATTTTTATAGGGAATTCAGATCAAAAAGAGAAATTATGAAACGTCTAAGAAAAAAAAAAGATAAAAACTAATCATTTAAAAGATTTATTTTAATAAATAATTAAATTTAATGTTGTTTTAGAATAAGGACGATTTATTATTATTTATAAATGAGTTTTTAGAAATTAATTTTTCATTAAAATGTAATTTATTTTCTACGAAAAAAAATATAAGAAATCAGTATTTCTCTATGTGTGGCAGGCACCCTTACCCTACATAGGGAGAAGGACTAAAAAATTTGAATGGGCAAATTAATTAAAAATCTTTTTGTTATTTCTCTCGTTTATGGGGTACCACAAATATTAAGAAAAGAAGTTGAGAAACACTGATTTAATTAATAGAAATATTGTAAAGGAATAGGAAATAGGGTATTAAATAATAATTAGTTAGAAAAAAGGATATTTTATTATGGATTCATTATAAGAAAAAGTAAATTCTTATTTTAGTACACAGACATGAATTGATTTTGAGCTTATTAGAAGATATATAATTATATATGTATATGTTTAATAAAATTATAAATTTATTGCACCAAATATTTGATTCACTTTTTAAAAACTATATAAAAACCAAAATTTCATGAATCATAAATAAAAAATATAGCTATTATATATTATATAGAATAATTTACAAAATAAGGAGATTCCTTATGAGATACTAGTTAATATTACTAATAAAAATAATTAAAAGAAAATTATTAAGGTCATTTATTTAGAGCAGAGGTGTCAAACTCAATTGGACTCTCAGGCCTTTTCTCACTCAAGTGTAATTCAAAGGGACCGCATAAAATATTGATATTAAAACTTTTGCTTCGGGAGGGTTCCGTTCTTATAAATTATGTCTCGGAGGGAATTAAAATAACTATTTATTGAATTAGAGAAAATTACGGAAGACAAAAAAATCAGGAGGCAAAAACTTCAAATGATGGGAGATTCAAAGAAAAATCACTAAAAATTTAGTTAAGATAGATGTGGCAGCCATCTATAAGACCTTGGAGAAGAAATAGAGAAAAAATCAAGCACAAACTGCTTCTCGGAAGCTATCTGGTTTTTAGAATTTTGGATTTCTTAATAAAGTGACAAAGTCTTTATAATATTCGTTGAAATGAGGATCACTAAAAATTATTTCGAGATCCGCCAGTTTGACATCCCTGATTTAGAAAATAATCTTTCAATCTATAGAATCACTATTGATAAAAAATTTAGTTTTTTTGGATATTAATTTTATTTTTGTGAGTCATGCCATGCAGTCTATTCACTCTCAATCGATTTGTTAAACTAAGTTCACCTTAAGCAATCTTAGCTAACTTAGGTGAAAAAAATATAACTCCCTTTGCCTTTGGAATATTTTAATAATTTTTATAAAATCGGCAATCGTAGAAACAAGAGTTTGATTTTTTTAATTTCTAAGTAACGGCTGGATAGAATACTGAACAGGAAATAAAGGAATTGAAAATAAGTTAAAAATTGAAGCATCTCATTATCTCATTAATAAGATATTTTGGTAAAAAATATATAAACCATTTTTTATTGAGGTTTTTTTACTTAATATATAAAAACATATTTGATGGAAATAAATAGAATTTAGTCAAAATTATGATCTTAATTAAAACAAGTCGATCGGATTAAGCTAAACGGTCAACTTTACTGACCATTCACTAACAAATAATAGCATAGGAGAAAATCTTAATTAAGTTAATAGATATCTTTTTTGTCAATAATTTAATTTATATATACGTATATATTTAAATCTGACATTCATTATTTGATTAAAATTAAATTCTAATTAATTATATTTGCTTTCCTTTATTGTTTGGAATGGCTATTAGGAATGGTCAAGTTTACCCTAAAATAATTTTTTTTTTTAAGTTATTACAAATTTAGATACAAATTTTACATTTAATGTAAATGTATATATGAAAAGGTCTAGTTTCAGAATATATAATAAAAACTAAATGATAACTAAAAAAATTTTTGCATCTCCCCCCTCCATAATAGTCTGATTACTAAAAATCATTCAATTCTATTTAGGTATGTAAAATTTCAGCACAACCGAACTATTATTTTTAGTTTGTTTTTTAAGTCTTTTTGACATCTGAGGCCATATAGACTTTAAATGAACAATATATATTAATTACGATGCAAATTCAGGCATTTATTAATATATCAATTGGTATATTTTTGGAGTGATCATCATGGAAGAAATTACCATAGACACACATACAGATTTAATTCCAGAAACTACTTAAATAGACTCATGAGACCTCAAAACACATTTTGGAGGCATTAGTTCAATTGTGATTTTTCCCGAATTCATTAAATTTACCTATCAAACCTTCGATTGGTCGTTAAAGTTAAAAATATATATTTTATTTAGTGCAAGCTGGAAAAATCTTATAACAAGCGACTGAAATGTTTGCAAAAATCTGATTCTCTACGAGGTAATTAGAAGCTAGAGGGGGTAGTCCTTTGGATTTGAGAGCTTTTTAGAGTGATGGTTGGAGTAAAAATGTACCATAGGCTCCAACTTAAAATTTTTAAACTTATTTAGAAATCTTCAAAAGGTCAAACAAAAACCATTTTCATAGATTAATATGTTACTCCAAATGAATAAATGGAAGTTCTTTGTTGCGAGTTTTGACAAAAATTTTTGTTCCTTTAAAAAAAAATCAAATAATAAGATTAATTATGGTTAAAATATTTTGACCAAAGCACTTTTTTAACGAGAGGTTTAAATATTCTTCAATTTTTTCAGATGACATATCATTTATTTTGTGTTTTCATCTTTAATTTGAAATAAAACAAATTTTTTTGCTTTGATCATGTTTTATTATTTAATATAACAAATATCTATTTATATTTTTAAAAAATCTAATAAATAACTTAATTATTATTCATATTTCAACCATTTCGTGATCTGATTAATTACATTAAAAAAACTTAGATTTAATAATATATAAATAAATTTTTTAATTATTTAAAAAAATAAATATCTAATTTTTCTTTATTATGGATTTAAAAACACATAATGAGATTTTATTTGAATAATTTATATAT
The DNA here is from genome assembly GCA_010014785.2 of Anisolabis maritima. Taxonomy (NCBI): domain Eukaryota; kingdom Metazoa; phylum Arthropoda; class Insecta; order Dermaptera; family Anisolabididae; genus Anisolabis; species Anisolabis maritima. Next base: position 12,310 of record JAAAKE020152325.1, read on the forward strand.
ATATAGGTTTTTAAAAAATTTGTTTTTAATGAATACTTTGAAAATCAAGATCATGTTTAATTGATATTGTCACATTTAAATTTCAATGAAAATTAAAAAAAAAAATTAAAAATCAAACGATTGTTTCAATTAATTAAAATAACGTCATTATGTTATTATTCATAAAGATTATTGTTTCATAAATTTTTATATTTTCTAGTTTTTTGATATATATATATATATATATATATATATGAAAACCTTTTCCATTAAAACCTCTATCCCCCCTCCCCTA
>JAAAKE020152336.1:0-12583 GCA_010014785.2 Anisolabis maritima
ATAAACAGATTGATTATTTCTTATCCCTAATCGAGTATTATTTTATAATCATTTCGCTATCACGGACATATATAATACATTTGTATTTACAATATAAGTATGTTAATATTTTTTTTCTATTTTTACATCAAAAATTAGCGTTTTTTCTTGTTTTTCCCTGGAATACCTTGTCACCAACCGTATTATGTATGTTGACTACTACTTTCTCAAACTTCTATTCTTTTAGCAAGCCTAAAACAACTTCTTTAATGTATACCTGTTCCTTTACAAGAGCAGGATTGTAATTTCTCCTCTTTTAGGGGTTAATTTATAATTTTTAAAATTAACTTTTTGGTTGGGATTTAATTTTGTTTCGCAGATAAGCTATATACGAGTTTTCACTATAATTTGATTAAACTTATCAAAATTGATTAAGAACTCAAGATATTAAGACTGAAAATAATTTTTTTTAATTGTATATATATTACTGTAAAATTAAACAAAATAATTATAATTTTTTATTTATTATTACCTTTTTTTTTTATTTTATTATATCCATTATAAAATTTATATCTTTATATAATACAATGTTTTTTCTTTTTTAGTCTTTTTCGGCATCTGAGACTATTTACACTCCGTCCTTATTTATTTATTAATATATTAATTGGTAACCAATATAATATAAATAAATTTTTGTCTCTCTGGTCGGAAAGCGAACCACTGACCTTTGGAACTTTAAGAAAGACCTTTGCACCAAAGGACAGGGCTATAATAAAATATATAATAATAGTAATATAATAGTGAGGAATGGAGAGACCGAAGAATCATAGAGACCAACTTCTTAAATAGTGAGGAGGGGGGTGAATGTAATAATTTATATTCTCCAGAAGATTTTTTTTGTGTTAATTTTGAAGCTGCCGAGAAATGAAATTAAACTTTGTAACATTTTTATACACTTTCGTGAATACTAGTAATCTGTCGAGTCTGGCGCATCAAAATTTAAAGACAACCTGCATCTATAAGGAGGGAAAATTTGAATTTACTAAAAAAATTATACTCAATAAATGATAATTCAATGAATCTAATAATAATTCGAATAACAAACCAATCTTAATTATTTTTTTGACATCTGAAACCTTTTAGATTCAGTTCATATTTATTTAAACTTATTGATAGCCAATATAATTGATTATAATTATAAATCAACTTTTGTTGCTCAGGACCAGAAACAACAATGAGAGTAATCTTAAGATCCCTATTTTTGGCCAACTATAATATAATAATGTTTATTTTATATACCACAGAATATGACATTTTACTGTCATCTAAATGAATTTATCAAGAAAAAACTTCAAAAACAAGATGCTATTATTAAAAGCGAATGACTCTGCCCTTTTTTACTTTCTATTACCTATATTCTAATATATAGTGTAAAAGTATTGCAATCGCAAAAAAAAAATCCTTGTTTATTAATATCGTGAGATTGTCATTTTGATACATTTTCTCATTACTAGTTTCCTATCTTTGGATATTCATCCGTGGCCTTAGTGCTGCACTCAAGTAGCAATTTTTATAAATAGACGACGTGCATGAATGACATGCGCGCCTGTCGAGGTTGTTGAATTCGACAGTAATCAATTAAATAAAATAAATGAACAAGTGATTTAATATTATTTATAATTAAGCAGTGTACAATATAAATAGTTAGTGGAATATTAACAATTACGGGATTTAACATTTATCAGAAGTATTATTTCTACCATTCATTTAATTATGTTAGGTAAGCCACTTTTATATATTTTTTTTATCGCTGAATAGATAATTAATTTATGACCGCCGCTTTTTAATTTTTTCAATTATTTATATATAGATATATTTTTTAAATTTTGCATTACATAACTATGCACAATCCCCAATTAGTTTGCTTATTTTACTATTATTTTTTTAATTTTTATCCTAATATTAAAAAAAAATTTAATACTGTTTAACTTTTAACAAGTAAACAATATCAAACATTGTTATTTATGTCATCTTATTATACTATACTATTAATTTCATTGTTAGGCTACCAATAAGCCATATTATTTGCCCATTTAAAGCTCAATGAAATTTCAATTTTTTACAAATTCATTAAATTGAAAAAAAATTTTTTTTTGATTGTTGCAAAATTTAAAAAAAAAATTATACATTTGCTTTTTATTCTAAATCCCTCCGAACGAAAATATTTATATGAATATTGATCATATTTTTGTAAAATACATTAGCTCTGATAAATTTCTTCCAAGAGTGATTTTATTTAAAATAAGGTTAAAATTTTTTAAATTTTGGCCTTCTCACCTTCCCCCCCTTTCCTCAATCAAAACATGTTATAGTTAGCACTGAATAGACCAAGATCTAAATAATAATTATCAAAATATATAAATTAAATTATAATAAATAATTTACAGAATTCCGAACCTATACATACTCGTATATAAGTTCAAAATTTTAAGTAAATAATCACGACTTTTTCTCGGTAAATATATTTCTAAGGGTCCTTTTTTAAAAAAAGATATTCATTATATGATTTAAAAATTAAAATCCAAAACCTTCATATATATTCTTTGTATATTTTATATTTTTATTCATTTCAAATGGAATATCTTATCAAAAACTTGCCCATCTCAAGAATAAAAACGATCGAAACCAATGCTCTCTAGTGGTGGAAATGTGCATCACTCTAACATAGCCTTATCGTGTCCTTTATCCTCTATTGTTTAACAATTATCTAGATCCTTTAAAAGTCTATATTTATTTGAAAATTGTAAAATTTCTTCAGTGAGTTGAAATTTCATTGTAATGAAATATTGATTGGAGAAATAACTACCACTCTCCTCGTATCAGGTACATTCAAATTAATTTTATTAACAAAACAACTGTCTCATTTGACAACATGACAACATAAAAAGAAAATTAATATTTTATAATTGTTGGACTACAAAGTTCTAATTTTTTTTTAGAAAATAGCTTTATATCTAATGTGATTGTTTTTTTTTCCGTGGTGAGACTAGTAAACTCTAACCCTATTTATTTATATTAATCAGTATCTAATATAATATAAATAAGTTTTTGTCACTCAGGACGGGAGACGAACCACTGTCCTTAACTAACGAGAAGCGAGTCCTCGACCTCTGAGCCAAGGAACAGGGGCTTGTGGTTGTTTTGGATGGATGATAGCCAGATTGGAATAAAGGCTAGGAGAAAAAATAAGTGTTTTTTTCTTCTAGCCTTTATTAGTAACTCGTATCGACATTTTGGTCGCATATTCCGACCACAGGACAAAAGACAAGGAAAGAGATGCCTATCGAATCTTCATCTCCTTGAGTATCCTGAGAAAAATCCTATACGGCTTTAATCAGGCTAATTCCAAAAAATAGACTGGAAAAAAGATGAAGGATCGATATCTTCCTTTGGAGCATGTCCTGATGAAGGTCCTAAATGTTGATGCGAGTTAATAATAAAGGCTAGATAGGAGAAAAACCCAGTTATTTTTTCCTCTAGTCTTTATTCCAACCTGGCTAACTTCCATCCAAAACAACCACATTAATACATAGATCCGGTCGGTAATCACCTTATATAAAATATACATTTTGGAAAATTTTATCATTTATTAACCCCAAAGACACCCACACACACCGGACCTCTAACAAATACTTTGCTCAGAGCCTAATAAGTTCTCTATTGATGTTTGTTCGTTTTTTGTTTTATTTTTGATATTTTTATTTGCTAAGTGTAAAGAGTTAAAAAGTCATGTTGTTTTTCCTTTTTGTTTGTCATTTTAATTTTTTTAAATATATAAAATCTTTTTACATACATTTAAGCTTTACTTTCCGTGGGTGTACCCGATCAGTCCTCCCTCCCAACCTATAATAAAGCAGTAAAATCTAATTAAAAAAAAAGATGATTAGAAAATTTTTATAAAATATTCCTAATTGAAAAGAAAAACAAAACAATTTTAATAGTTCATTATCCACCTCATAAGCAACATTATTGGTAATATATATATAAATAATGTTATATAAAATATACATTTTTGAAAATTTATCTTTTTTTAGCTGATTATGAGATGACATTGCTTACTAATCATTAAAAAAATGATAAGATTCTTTTTTTTGCTAATTTGTGAATTTTCTCTTTTTTTATTTTATAGATTGAAAGAAAGAGAATTTTTATTAAGTTAACAGTGTTTTAAAAGAAACAAAATAAAGAAAATGTTGGCCAATTATTCACCTATTTTTCAAGCTTTTCTTGGAACATTTTTCACATGGGGCGTTACAGCTGCTGGAGCTGCTATGGTCATAGTATTTAAAGGAACACAGGTATTTAATCCTTTTTATTTAAAAAAAATCAAAACAAATATCCCAATTAGTTACTAATAAATTACAATAACACAAATCTTATACACTTAATATATCATTTTTTTAAAGCTGAGAATCAATCAAAAATTAAAAATATTTTTAATTTTGTTTTTGTTGACTTTTCAAGCATTAGTCGTGCATTCATTCGAAATTAGAAAAATTAAATTAATATGTATGAAATTATATTACATTAAAAATTATATTTATATATTCTCAAAACATGTATTAATATCTTGTTTTCCCCTCTTACAAATATAATTTTTATTGCTATAAATAAATGAATATTTTCTAGAGGATAAATATTACTAGTTTTTAATTTCTCTTTCTCTGAATTTTTCATCCGGATTATAAACTATACATTATTTCATTAAGCATGACTTTAACGATTGAACACTAATTAAAGCAGAGGCAGATTAAATAGCAGACTGTTGCCAGTGGCCCTGAGTTTTAAGAGGCCCAGAGAAAAGCCAAGTAAAATTTGTAGTTGCCTAACACTCTCAAAATTGTATATTAATTGTAAAAGATGAAGGCTCGGTTGCTAGGGCCCTCAGTGAATAAATTAAAAAAATTGTATATACATGAGATTTGACGGGGTGGAAATGGAAAATGCTTCCCAGATTCGTGAAGATGAGATTTTGTCATTTACTTACATATTCTAGCCGGCCCTCTGGCACTTTTTTATTCTTCTTTTTTATTCTTTTCTAGTTTTACATTTTCTTTTAAGAAATAGAATCTATTTGGTTAATTAAAAAACCTTATAAAATTTTAATTTTTAATTTGAGATAAATTCTAATTGCTTGGTTTTTTTTTTTTAATTCCAGCGCAAACTTCTTGATTGCAGTTTGGGATTCGCAGCAGGCGTAATGGTCGCTGCCTCATACTGGTCTCTACTCTCACCTGCGATTGAAAGGGCCGAAGAATCAGGCGATTATGGCGAGACAGGCCAATGGGCATTTATTCCAGTTGCAATTGGCTTTTTAATCGGGGCATTTTTTGTCTATATTACTGATGTTCTTTTATCGAAATTTGGCCTTCAAACTCCTCAATTATTATTAGGTCTTTAAAAATTATATTTTTTTAACCCCTTCTCTTAAATTATTACTTAAATATTTTTTAAATTTTTATTCTTTATAGCGACCAATGGAGGTACAAAATTGATTAAAGAAAAAGCCGATTTGGACACTTATAATACTTATTATACCACAACAATTGATGGTAGGAATCTTGCCTCTTGGGAATGCTTGCTTCGGTGAAGGGCATATCGATTTTCTGCCCGGCATCAAAATTTTGAAAATAAAAAACTCAAGATACCTATAAAATTATTAAAATAACGATTCGATAAAACCTCGGTTTAACGAACTAGTCGCCCTTATCAGTCTTATCAATCAAACCTTCGGTCAAATGAAATAAGTATTTTCAATTTAGTGTTAAATTGAAAAAATTATGTAATTTCACTCCATAAATTGGTCATACTCTCGGGATAGGAACAAAACCTCGAAATCTAAAAATTTTGAATTTTTACTCTTTCTTGAAGACCCTTATTGTATTGTAACAAGAGGATTAGGAGTAATGCTTAAAAATTCTAAGAAATTTGATTTTAGATTTGTTATTCCTAAATGAAAGAAAATTTTATAATTAAAACTTAAGGAAAAAGGAAACCAACAAAAATTTTTATTACATATATTTCGAATTATTTGACGTAATTCCACATTAGTTCGGAATTTCTATATGCATTTCCGCAGAGTATAAGTATATAAATCAATTTTCTCACAAAAGATCACTTGATTACATCAAGTTTGGAAATATTTCTTATAATTGAAAACAAGACTATTTTTGTTCGTTTATTCACATTAATTTTCCCAATTTCTTAATCATAAAAATATATGATTATTTACAATGATAAGCATTGTATTTTCTGTCTAAATTAATTTTAAAAAAACCCGTTGTATTTTAAGGAAATATTATATTTATTATATCTTTTTTAGGCAACACCTTTACTAAAAAACTGAAGATTCACGAAATATTCCGTTAAATCGAGGTTTTATTCATTTTCTGAATGATTATGGCCGTTGTAAAAATCATGGAGGAGAACATTAGTCAAATAAAAAACTACTTTGCCTATTAGTTATTGTAAATATTTCGATCTCAGTGACACCATTCTCAGTTCATCACAGATAGTTGGTAATAGAACAATGGAATCAGTTGTGAATCATAGGAATCTGCCCTTCTAACTTTTGCCCCTGAGCCACTCAAGAGTGAAAAACCATAAAATTTTTAATTATTTATCTAACGGTTGATTTTTTGTCCGTTCGATAAATAAAAATCTTTTTTCATACGTATTTTGATATTGTTTGTTAATAAAAAAATTCAATATTATTTCACATTTGTTTATATTTAGTTGGCTATGCATGTGAGTTTATATATATATATATAAAGATAAGAGGCTCTTAAATTTTTCTTTGCCAGGGGCGCTAGGAACCCTTGCACCTATCCTGATTCTATTAAAAATATTTGCATGCGGGCTCACTTTATTATAAAATAAATATTCAGTATAATTCTAATATCTGCGATGTATTGAGGAACATGTCATGCTAGAAACATCGAAATATTTTCATAAACAGTCTAATTAACAAACAATTTTTTATTTGAATAAAGCCGCCCTTCCCCTCCTCGATATCTTTTTAATTTTCTTAATTTATAAAATTATAACGTTACAAAAACAAATTATTTTATTATTCTTTTGCTTTTACTAAAAAAATTATTTCGAAAAATTATTTCTAAACTATTGTGAAAAGCGAAATTAATAATAAAATAATTTAGCCGGGTATTCTTATTGTTTCTTTTTTATGTTTCCTTTATTATTTTTTTAAACATTTAAAAAAATATCAAATTTTTATTTCTCTCTTCCATTTTGGCCTTGTCTTGTATTAAATTATTTGATCATTTAAGAGAACTATATTTGTTTATTTGGAATGTTAATCAATAAGATGCTGAGTCAGAGCCATACAAGTTAATTGACTGTCTTAAATTAAATTTTATATTTTTTTTGTTGTTTGTTTCGTTAATTGTTCATTTTTTGTTCGGGTTCACATCATAAAAATTATTATTATTTTTACCTCTTTTGGAATATTGGATAAAATTATCGCATTATACCTCAATTTACAAGTGAATTTATTTTAACAGAATTATGGAAAATTATCGCTAAATCACGAAGAGGTGACCTTGGAGAGCAAGGGCGTTTGTTAATTGACAGCTCGGCGCCATTGATAATTGAATATTAGTTTGATAGGCACAACATAGCCACAACAAGTAAACAAGTAAATTAAAAAGAAATAAGATTTATTTATGTTCCAAACCTTTTCGTTTTCGAATGTCAATGTGTCATTACAGAAATGATATTCTTAATTTTTTTTTAAATTTATTTCCAGACTATTTGGTTATTCTGGCCATTAGACTTAACAAATAAATAATATTATCGACGGTCGATTAGTTTCCTTCTTCCAAACACCCAGCTAAGATCCACTGATAAGCCTGGCTAGATCTTAGTGGCTGTTGTTCTTCTCTCCTGCCATGCCTGCAGGCATTTTTATTGTTAAATTTAAATATTTTATTATTTGGATTAAAACATTCCTGCTATTATAAATTAAGTCTGATATTTAATAGTGAAAAAAAAAAAAACTAGGAGCTTTAATTGTAAAGCTATTGGGTATATTACTGTTCTTATTTATTACCAATCGAATATTTGAATTTAGTGGATCGATAATAAGGATAAACAAATGTTTATATTATTTCATATTTTGGCTTCTGGTTTTTGTTTAATAGTTGTTTGTCATTAACGGCATATTTAGATAAACTCTCCATATATCATAATCTATATTTTTTTATATTCTAAATATATATATATATATATATATATATATATAAATAATACATTTTCGAGATCCAAAAAGTTTTCACCAAAGATTTATGAATATTTTCAAAGATAATAGTTATGGGAATTGCGGATGATCATAATCTATTTTTCTCTTTTAACTACTATATATATATATATATTGTCATTTGTTCATGTTTATTTTATTTTTGTTTATGTATTTTTTTCAAAAAGGTAAAATTACCTAAATTGATTGATCTGTGTACAGCCACCCATCTCATCGTGAAGATTACCTAAATTGGGTTTGCCATGTGTGTAATAATGTGTAATTTTTTGTTATTTATTAATATTATAGACAATTTTTGAGGATTCAAGTTCACTTGATATCAGTATACATTCAATGTATATTTTTATTTCTCATCACAAATTAATAATAAAAAATAGGTAAATTAATATTTCCTAAAAATATTCACAAAGCATCCAGATTTTTATAAATTATTGGATGAAAATTTTAAAATATTTAAATACTTTGCTCTACTCTATTATTGTAAAAATAAATAATCAACTATCAAATAATGCGATAATTTGTCCAAAGTTGATCATTTATATTTATTATCATTAATAAATTCAAATGAACTTCCAGGCTTCCAGGATTTGGCATCTTCCTCCTCTTCCCATGTGGGTTCCGCGAATCTTTTAAGACGAAAAGCGCACACGTCCAATCCTGAGGTTCAAACCACACCTGATGAAGAACTGAAAGCGGTACAAAGTCACAAGCAATGGAAGAGAATTCTTCTCTTAATTGTAGCTGTTACCGTGCATAATATCCCCGAGGGTTTGGCTGTAGGAGTTGGATTCGGCGCTGTCGGCAGTTCACCTTCAGCAACCTTCGAAAGAGCACGGTGAGTTCATCGTCATTTTTGTTAAAAAAAAAGTTTGAAAACAATTGATTTTCATTTCAAAACGGGTATACCTCTTGTAACACAATACTAGAAATAGGTGATAATAAAAATTTTTATTTAAATTCGTTAAAAAAAAAAAAAAAAAATTATTCATTAGACACCTCCAAGCGCAAAATATACAAGATGATCTTAACCCATTAATGCCCAGCATTCTCATATGATAACAGTGTGTCTAGCTAGGCCTTGAAATTAGGTTGAATATCAATTTTTCCTTAAGGTAATATCATCATGTCTTGTACTTGGAACGTTGACAAATGAAAAAAAATTAAATAATTTACTCCTACCAGATATAAATTATACATCCACATCATACCACCTTCAGTAAATTTCCTTTGTTTTTAATTCATCTCTTCTTTATTCCTTCTTTTGAAAAAATATATAATTTCAAAAAATTGCAATTTTCTCCGATCCTACCGGCCTTTGTAAATTAATCATTTATTTTATCTTACGAGAATTGTTCAATATATTTTGCCTTCTTGCTCAAACTTATTTATTAATTGATGAAAAGGAAAGATGTAACAATCGAAATAAAGTTTGAAATGTCCTCTTTCCGAGAAGTAATTTATTTTTTGATATAGTCCACTTGCACTTTCGCCATCGATGCCCTAGTGTTTGTCGTCAGAGAAGAATGAGGATGGTTGTTAACGACTCCAGCAAAAGCACTGCAATTGCGATCTCTTCGTCCGATAAAATAAAGGAAATATGAAGGGCACGGACTTTGTTTCTGACGAAGACGCCAATGCAATGCGTTTGCCGCCGTCCGGCCTAATTAAATTTAAATAAAATATTTTATCAAATTATTATTAACTTCAAATAAATGAATTTAGAATACATTTGTTACATTCAAATACTGTATTTGAAGTTGATAATAATTTGAAAAAATATTTTATTTCAATTTATTTTCTATAAATAGTCTTAAATATCTGTCTTCTTTTAAATTTTAAAAACTTTTGTGAAGTAAATTTTACCTATTTTTTAAATATTGAGCATTTATTCGAAATGTATATGAAATACTTGCCCAGCTCTAATTATATTAACATCAAAAAACTTGAAGACCGCAGAAGTAGCATTCAAAACATTGTGAATTATAATAAAATAACACCATAAAAAAACCAAAATCATGTTAATTTTATTTATTAATATAAAAATAAAATAAAAATAAAAAATGTCGACTTTTGATTGTGAAAGTTTGGATCATTCTAAAAATTTTTGATTTTTTCTTTTCAAAGTTTTACTCATTTCTATTAATTTTCTTTTGCAGCCGTTCGGAAATTTTTTTATTGCTGTGTCTTAGAAATAGGACATGTCTAATACAAGAACCGAAGACCTCTAGTCCAAATTAATAACCACATTCGGCTCTAGTAATGACGATGATCATCAAAACTGAAGAGAACTACCTAATAATATCTACGATGATCATAAATTCTTTTCAAAATGGCTAGACGGGTCCTCACAATTCAGCAATAAAAAATTTCCATTCGGCTGAAAAAAATAGGTGAAATTTTTTTATTTTTGTAAAATAATTTTTTAATGGAAAAATTACAAAATTAAGTTCTTTAAAATTGATCTATCCACGTGGAATTTAAATAAAATCCTGATTTAAATAATATTAAACTATTAACATTAAATCTGAATCATTCGCGCTAATTTCCTAATTCATGAAATGTTACATAAGATTAGTTACAAATCAAGGAAAGATATTATTAATCATAATAGACTAAAATGACAGTTAAGTTATAAATAGTAATCCTTATTCAGGGAACAATCGATAGTCCTAAACGAAGAGCCAGGAAGTCCTTATCTACCGACAAAGAAACGGATGTCATTTTCTAGGGAACTGGCTTAATCAAATTAAACTCCCAAATGCTTGCTAGCAAAGTAGATAAATTCATACAAACGAAAAAATATATATCTAGGGAAAAACCCAACAATTCCTTATATATAAAAGGAATTATAATCTTAAAAGGAACTAAAAAATCTAATAATTAAATTAAAAATAATTTATTTTCAAATATATTGCATTTATGACATTTACGAACAAAAATAAAATTCATGGTAAATATGGAACCCCATCATTTTAATAAAAATTTAAAATAGACAACTTCAATATGCGATCCAATTTAACTTCAGGGTGTTGTAAAAATGAAGATAATTAGTTTAAATAAAACTAATCCACCCCATACTTGGAACAAGTCTTTATTAAGCATGGTTCTTCTAAAGCTAGAGGCACACTAAGGCAAATCAGATCGCATTAGATTCCATTTTAAAAATTCGCATGAATCTGCTTTCATACATTTTTATTAACAATTAGTGACCGGCTGGCGGATCGCAGTGTACTAATAAACTATAGATACTTTATCTATTGTATATAGTTACAGTTTAAGGTAAAACATAAGACAAAAAGACGCAGCTCTAAATAACTTAAACCAGAGCCAGGCTGTCTATTTTCTATAAATATATATTCACACCAGTTTATTCTCAGTAGTCAGAAAATTGATCTGAACAAGACAGGAAGAGTCGGTCGAAACGAAAGACAATATATTTTTAAAACTCAAAAAAATATTGTAATCTTGCTATCTTTATTTGAATATCAGCACTTGGTAATGCCATTTCAAAGTAATTTATACTTTCTTCTAGAATTCATTATTTTATATAAGATTTATAAGCGTGTATTTACTGAACAGGTTCTTTTAGCTTTTTTGTTATCACCCTCGTTAGTATGCAGAAAAACTTAAAAAAAGACTTGTTTTCATTGTTGATTCATCTTTCAACTTTTCATTTTTTTAAATATTAAAATACTCTTTTGATTATAAATGTACTATACAATACATTTATTAGAAAATATTGATGTAAATTTCTTCGTTCGTCAGAGCCCATCACAGGGTCAGTAGAGCTTCATTACAACCATCATAAATCTCGATTTTATTTATCCAAGCGTTTTATTTTTCTAAACAATGACTTATTTTTTGTTCTTTTATACCTGTTTATTTTTATTACTTTCATTTATTTTCTTTTGAGGTATTTTAATGGTAACATGTCTACCACATCGTAGCGGAAGAGGACAGGAGTCAGGAGCAAATCACAAAAAGATCTTTCCCAACCATCTTTCTCAATTATGACTCCTGCATTAAAAGAAAACAAGAGCGTTGCAGCCATTGTTCGAATTAAAAACAAGATGAGGTCTCTCTCTCTCTTGATGATTCCATCTCAAGTATGAAGATTTTAATGTGCGATTACAGGCGAAATTTATTGAGCCACCAAAATAAACGACTTTGTTATTTTTTGTGCTTCAAGTTATGAAGATGTTAATCAAAAAAAAAAAAAGAATATTTTTGTTTTATTAATCTCATCTCATCGTCGTTCAACACATATCT
>JAAAKE020152347.1:0-31165 GCA_010014785.2 Anisolabis maritima
TAACTAATTCAAATGAATATGCCCCGAAACTAAAGTAGAACATCAATTATCCGGATCTGTCATCAAGGAGTCCAGCTTTTTATAATTTTTTTATTTTTCCTGGTTGAGACTATTTTGCTATTTAGGCAATATCTAGTCCCAGGCAGAAATTCAAAAGATTACTTATTCGATTTAGTTATGAAAGCAATGACTTGTTTTTTATTTTTATTTTTATTTTTAATCTTTAGATGGAATTCTAATTTTTTTTAATGTTAAATAATTTAAAAAATTATAAAACATCTCTTAAATAGTGGCAGGACGAATCTAATATTCAAGGTCAAGGGTTGGATGATTCGCCATTACGCCAAAAATCAGATGAGAGACGGTCCATCATATACTCTCCGATACGTTTGAATTCGTTCAGTATTCAATATTATTTTATCGTCCTTTTTGATTTAAAGAAGACAGTTCAAATCGCAGATCTATGAATGACACGTTGCAAACCCAACGAGAGAAATTAAATTAGAAAATAACAATTACCTTGCGTTTGCAATTCTAATAATGCAGTAGGTGACGTTGGGGTCACAGGATGAGAAGCATTATATTTTTCTGAAATTTCAAGCCAAGTATCTAATCTCTTTAACATCCTGAAAGAAAAGAAATGAATAAATAACAATAGCTCTTTCTTTCTTTCTTTTTTTAAATCAATTAATTCTTATTCGCCATACCTGATTGCATTTTGACGGAAATGTGAAAGAATTTCATCTTTAAAAACGGAAGGAGGATTTGCTAAAAGTTTTGTTAAGGCTTGAACAAGTTTCAATACGGCCATCTCGTTGTACATTCGGGAGTTTTCATTGCCTTGTTGTGAACCTTTTTGTTTTTCATAACCAGCTTCATTGAAATAGGGTTCACTCACAAGAATTAAGCCTGCAAATTAAAAAAAAAATATTATCCCCGTTTATTTGTTCGATGGATTTTCATGTACCATAACACATCTTAAAGAATATGGGAATGCTGTTGAAACATCATGGTATATCCGTGTCATACAGTTCCAGAGTAATAATAGATAATTTCTCAAATTATTTATGGATGGACAGATGTATATTTCGGCATTTGTCCATATAAATTTAAATTAATTGGTAGGCAATATAATTTAAATAAATTTTATCGCTCAGAGCAAGAAGGGAATGACTGAGCCTTTGATCTTGAAGCAAGACCTCTACAAACCAGTTGTATTTGAATGTAATTAAAATGTATTCTGCAAATAATTTTGAGAACTCATTATTTAGAGAAAATATATTATTAACATGAGAGTTTGGCTTTCAAATGGTAGCCATCTATAGGTATCCTTCAATTCCTACTCTTATGCTCTTACGAGCTAGATGACTAATCCTATTTCTAAGAATATCATGTAGATTTAATGCAGGGGTTCCCAAAGAGCGACCAACCAGAGAGGAAAAAGAGAAAGGAAATTGTGTCCTCTAAGGTCACACTGCATGCATTTCTCCTTTTTTATCGCTGGACAAAATGGAGTTGAATAACTAATTTAATTATTATTATTATTAAAAGAGGAAAAATAATTAAGTCTTAATTTTTTATTGCTGACTTCACATTTCATAATAAATATATTAATTCTCTTATTTATTACTTTGAATCAAATTATTTTAATTTGATAATAACATATTAAATTTAATGTAATTTGATCATATTAAAATATATTATTTAATAAAAGAGCCAAATAAATTAAAGAGGTTATATTGTATTTTTTCTAGCGTTTTTTCTGTGACTAACCCATCAAATCCTAAAAACTTGTCTTTTGTGCCTAAATGAGCAGGTGTGAACTAGTGACTATTTGGGTCCCAGAGTCAGCTTTTAAATTTGGCTTTTTTGGGAACCTCTGAGTTAGAATTTTATATATATAAAAGTAAGTTCGTCACTTATTTTGAAGAAATTTTTTGTATTTGATATGTTGGTTATTTTTCATTGAAAAAAATAAAAATGAAAAGCAAGAATAAAAATTAATATTTATAAATATATTTTTAGTTTGCATCGAGATGGAAAATGCGAATATAGATCTGTTCGCCGTTTTTCTAACGTGCTTCTCCTTTTTATGCTCGGAAGTTATAAGTGCTGACGGTGTTTTGATTAAAAAATAATGTATCATTTCATATTAATAAAGAAAAATCAGCAGAAACCGAATGAACTTTGTGTTTAATCCAATAAATGAGAAAATATTAAGTGGATGGATGGTTGATAAGAACAGAAAAAAATCAATGGCAATTGAAACGTCGAGTGTCAAAAGAAATAGAAAATTAATTTTTTTTGTTCTTAACCTATTGGTTATCATTTAAATTTTACCTTGAATGGAAACGATAACCTGAAGTAGATTAGATTTGGTTGTCCAGACTTCGGTTCCCTTTCCAGACCAAGTGCCCAAAAGACTGACACAAACTTTACCATCTTCATAAAGGTTAGGGTTCAATCGATCGCTACAATAAGAAATATAATGGGCAAGTGGAGGTGCCCGAGGATACTCTCCAGAGAGTTGCATATCAAATAGGAATAAACCATCTTCATAAGGAGTTCGAGCTGGGCCACGAATCATCACAGAGTATAAATCCTGAAAATGAATAGCAATTAAACATTTAGAAATGGAGAATGGCATATGGACATAAAACAGTACTCTTCAAAGGGCAAATTCAGCGCGAAATTATTATTATTTGTCGGAGAAATGGATAAAATAATAAATAAAATACAATCGCATCCCTCTCATTAAATCGTTGTTTGTATTTGCATTCTTCTTGTTCAATTTTTTTTTTTTTTTTGTAAATTTATTATAGATAAAAATATATAAAATTTTCTAATTATATTAATTTTTTTTTAATATAATATTTTTACGTATATTCTTGTATATTTATTTAAAATTTTTCTGTGAATGTGCAGTCAAAAAAATTTGGACAGATTGACATCATATATAAATAAAAAGAGAAAAGAAGCGATTTTTTATTAATTACCGCACGTATCTAATTTTTTATTTTCTATAAAAGTCGCGTTCATTACCACAAATTTAATAATAAAAACCAAAATGAGTCCCACGAGACCTATAGACCTTATCCATGGAGGGTAGCAGATGGGAAAAAAAAGCGCTTAAGAATAATTCAGGAAAAAGGAAATTGTCATCTTTAATTGAGAGGACCCGGAAAATTGCCAAATGATAAAACCTCTCTGACTTTAAAGGAGATAACTATAGTTCATAATAGTTTAAAAAATATTACCATTCTATCCTCAAAACCTTTGACCCAGATTCCAGGAGGAAGTGAAGTCTTTAGGAGTTTCAGCTCGTTGCGCACGGTACGAAAGAAACTTTGAGGATCCGTTGGTTGAAACATTGTAAGTTTAAATTTGTGAGAATTTGGAGCAGAATCCATGATTGAGAAACCTTGCAAAAATAAATATTAAAAAAAAAAATTCAATTTCTTTTTTTAAAGTGAAATCAAGAGATGAAACAAACCTTCATTTGCCTCCGAAAAACTTTGATTATGTTCTTCATCATTTGTTGTTTCATCATTTGCCGTTTCAATATCGTCGAGTTTTTCTTCCGATGTTAAATTATTTTTATTTACTCCTCCTCCTTTTGAAGATGGAGTCTCTGATGTTTTATTGCTTTCATCAATCTGCATCGCATCTTCTGATGTTTCATTCACCTAATGTAAAAAAAGAAATTCTTAATTTAATTAATTTTAAACTAAAATAAACAAAACACTATGATGGGGGTTCCTGTAATTGATCCTCAAACTGTTGGCATTTGTCGGGAATCTCACTCTATCATAGGGAATGACTACATATTATATCTTAGGCATCTGAGGCCATATAGACTTTAATAATATATATTATTTACGATACATTTAATCCAGGCATATTTATTTATACCAATTGATATTCAATTCAATTCAATCCATTCTAAAGTCCATTGTTATGTCATAGAAGCTTTTTAATTTTAATTGTTATGACAATATTGTACTATATTTTTTCTTAATATATTTCAAGGGCTTACTATTTGTTACTTACTTTATCATCGAGATTAGTTGGCGATTTGACAGCATCGCTTAATTTCATATGCTGCGCTCCACCTCCAAATCTTCGTGTCACCTCCGCATGAGCCTCAACCAATTGAGCTTTGATTAAGGAACATAGTCTGACACAAACCATCGAATGGGCAGCCAATGAATTTTGATTTCCACTAGAGATATTTGAGTCTTTTGTAGAGGAGGCAGAGGTGCTTGATAGAGTGATAGATGGGACGATTGACGATTTCATCTTTTTAGTAGTGGGTTGTTGTTGTTGTTGAGTGTTGGTATTACTAGCAGCGGCAGCTAAAACTCGTCGTTCTAATTGTGCTAGGTTTTCATGCAAGCCTGAAAGTTCGCCATCGCCATTTGAACTGCCCGTCGAATTTTTATTTGACGATGATGATGCCGAGTAATTTCCAGAGTCTTCATTTTCAGAGGGTTTCTGAAAAAATAATAAATTCAGATAAAGAAGAAAGGAGAAAAAACCAGACGAGTTTTTGACAATATTCGCTTAATTTGTTACAAGAGGTAAAATGCCATCCATCTTCAGTGGATTAAATTAATTGTATATATGGAGAAAAGATTTAATTTTAAATTTTTTGCTGCTCAGGATGGAAGAAGAAAGAGAATGTATCTAGTTATTTCATTTATTGGCCTAGAGACTGACGTTTGATTGGGAATATCTTCACAGCTTGAAGACTATCGATATCTATATCTATACCGTTATACTATACCATTATATAAAAAACTAGCTGCGCAGCCTTGCCTTCGGCTTCGCCCCCTGTCTCTTTTGTGGAAAAATTTTTTGCCTATTTTTTTTTTTCGTTTTTTATAATAGAAAGAATCTGGAAATGTGAAAAAAAAATCATAGCCTAAAACCACCTCTGAAAAAAAAAATAGGGAAGATATTGTTGTATTTCAAATTTTTTTTTTTTTGGTTTGTAAGTATAAAGTCCAACGGACCTCTAATGACCAGTGGTCACATGCAACCAGGAAGAACAGGAGAAGGAGATAGTGGGTACTTTAAAAGGGGCTTGTTGAGGTTGGATTTGAAAGATTGGAGATTGTAAGTTTTAGGAGAGAAAGAAGCAAGGTGTTATTCCAATCACGTCAGGTCATGGCGATAAAGAAAGATAGGAATTGATTAGTCGCGATTTTAACGACATGGGGTGTTGGGACGATTCCCTTGTATAGCGCACAAACGTCGCTTTGGAAGGAATGATGGACTTTAATTCAGCAGAACATCGATCATGGTAATATCTGTAAAAAAATGTCAATGCAGAGACACTTTTCTGGTCGAGTGACTTCAGGCAGTAAGAGGTAAGAGATTCGGCTCAGCCTTTGAATCGCGTCAAGGGAAGAAAGAGCCTGCTGAGAAGCGCCTCTCCATAGGAGGGATCCGTACTCTCTAATCTGTGACTTGTTTAGGGTTAGAAGTTGGTGAGGGGAGAAATAATGCTTGGATTTGAAGAGGAAACCAACCGCTTCTTATCAGCGACGACCGCAGAAATATAGTCATTTCAGGAAAGATCCGAAGAAATCGTCACACCCAGGACAGAAAGCGAGTCTCTGAACTCGAGATTATTATGGCTATAGGGGACGGATGGGCATGTCGGATCTTTCAGTCTGGAAATTAGGCAACGTTGGGTTTTCTTGGAGATAAAGTTAATGTGGGATCCCCATTTCTCCAAGGATCATTAATAGAAGAAAAAATATTCTGGCGGCTGAGAATAGAGGAAACTCCCTCCGATCTAAGTGAGTGCTATCGTAAAACAGTGAATGGAATTGGAGGTCACTGTTAGAAAGAAATAGGATGGGAGGAAGTACCGAACCTTGGAGAACTCCAGCATTGATTGTATGACGATTAGAAGTAACTCGGTCGACCACAACTGAGATCAGTTAGGAAGCTTCTGATTCATAAACAAAGATAGCTTGGTAGTTTTGAAAATAAGTTTTTATGCCATACCTGGTCAAAAAAAGCCTTGGAGATGTCAAGTGACACTTTTTTCCTCCAAGGTTTTGTTCCAGAGGTAAGTGACAGTCTAAAATGTCTGCAGTTGAGCGACTTTTCCTGAAGCCAAATTGCATATCATTTAGAAGACCGCACTGCTCCAAGTGAGTCAAGATTTGGAGGTTCTGGGATTTTTCTATAATTTTCGACAATATGGACGTTAAGAGCGATAGTTATTAGGCAAGGAAGAATCGCTTTTTTTGGGAATAGGTTGTACCTTTGTTAGTTTCCAAGATTCTGGAAATACTCCCTTGACGAATGAGAGTTTGAACAGCAGAGATAAGATTGGGTTCAGTTTGGGAAAACATTTTTTGATGACAATCGGTGGAATACCATCAATCTATCGCCAATTCCATAATGATTTTTTTTTATTTGTTGGGGTCTAAACTGGATTTTTTCCATTATACCAACTATGGGTCGGAGGTTCGCAATCGTTAGCTTTTGCATCGAAAGTGGAATTAGACACGAAGAGAGTCGCAAAGGCTGCTGACCAACTTTGGGCATAAATACAACGATCAAATTGGACTGAAAATGAACAAATAAAGTAAATCTCGATTGAAACGTCTCAAATTTGAATTTTTATCAATCATCGAAAGGCTAAATTATTGCTGAACCTGTCTCCTGATCCATTAAAACTACAGTACAGCAACAATCTTCTTCTTTCAACTTTAGAAACAATTTTAACTTCTAAATTAAATATTAGCGTGATCTTCGTTTCTTCTTTCTCTCTTCCTACAACTATCTAGCTGACCAGATCCTGCTTATCAATTTCAAGATAAAAAGAAGAAGTCATAGAGATACCTGATCTTCTGAATTTTCTTCTAAAGTTGTCTGAGTTGCTGGATCCGGAGCCGCAGGAGAATCATCCCGAGAATGTTGAAATAATCGACTCACCTACGAATTAATTACAAAATTAATTTGATTAGAAATATATTACTAAATATATATATATATATATATATATATATTTAATAAATACGTAGTTTCAGAAATAAAAAAAGCTCAGAGGAAGTTGATAAAGACCATTTTAAATAAATTTGAGGCCCATTCAAACACTTTACTGACATATACGTTTTAGTGAAAAATATATTCTATTAATTCAAAGTCAGTATCTGTCTTGCTTCGGAACCTTTTCGTTAAAGATGTGATTTTTTTTGCTTTCTTTTATTTTATTTAATAAAATATTCTCTTGATTCCGTCATCCTTAAACAAGGTGACAAATTCTCTAACTCTTCTTCTTCTTCTTCTTTGTCTAATAATCATCACCAGATTACTTTGTCCAAATACAAAACTAACACTGATAAATGCGAATAGACGACACAGACGGCAGGATCAGGCAAAAGAACAAATAGCCTTTATTTTATATGCTTGTAATCTCGGAGTCGTTTAGAGACAAATTTATTATTATCTCATCTTCAGTCCATGGATCAACTTATTTTGCATAAAGTTAGACATACACATTTACATCATGTGTATAATATTACAATTATAATGAACAGTATAACATTTAGGTGATTGCATAAACGATCAATATCTTATATTAATTGTAATATTATATGCATGTATATGTCTAACTTTATGCAAAATAAGTTGATGACTGAAGTTGAGATAATAAATGTCTCTAAACGTCTCCCAGATCAACAAGCATATAAAAGCTTTTTAATTCTTTTGGCTGATCCTGCCCTTCTATACGAAATATTATTTTTCTCAGCCACCGATTGTAACGCCAAGTAAATATATTAAACTATTAAGAAAACTCTTGTGACTATAATCTGACAGATTATATAAAAAAACATCTGCTTTGGAAAGTGGAAATTTCAGTGTCCTGAAGATGGCTGGAATACAAGTCGAAACCGGTCTTTGGAAAATAATTTTTAGAAAAAGAATCTTTGTTTTTTTTTTTTTTTTCTATTTAGGTCTTTTTCGCATGTGAGATTTCGATTCCGTTCATATATTGCTTAGAATGAGAAGTGAACCAATGACTTGGAACATGAAACGAGACCTCTATTTTTGCTCCAAGTCACAGAGGCTGTCTTAATATTGCTAGGGCTCGCCTGCAATCCTCTCCTTATCTCCATTATCTTTTATAAAAATAAGAAATACCTGATCAGCTACTCTTTGTGCGAGGTTAGGCCTTCCTCTCTCTCTAACTCTTTCTAGAAGTCCTTGGAAATGACTCTCGTGGAAAAATGAAGTTCCCATTAAACGATCAAGATAACTAAAAAAATAATGAAGGATATATATATAATATAAAAAAGATATGACCATTAATTCAAATTTTTATGAAATATATATTTGAGAATGAATAGAAAAAAAAAGTAATTTACCGACAATCCTTATACACGTCCAACATCTGACGCATGATTGTTGTCGTTTGTAGTGCTGGATCCTGGGTGAAAATCTCCTCAAGTCTGGACATAGCGATTCGTGCTTTCTCTATATTTGCTGCCAATTTAGGTTTGATGAGACCTTCATGCTCGTCGTGACACCTGTTTGATGATTGGACGGGGGTGGAGGCAGCAGCCTCGTTATCACTAACGGTGGTAACGGTGGCCGGGCCCGGGAGGATAAGGATTAGCATTAGGACAAGCAAAACACAAAGAAACCATGGTGAGAAGAAATAAAAAAAGATGTGTGTATAAAGTAAATGGAGAATGTGAAAGATGACGAGGAGAACTAAAATTACATCAAGTAAGGTTTGTAAGGGATCTTTGGGTCTGCATGAGGCGGAGAGCCATGGAATGGAGAAAAAAATCGAGAGAGAGAGAGAGAGAAAAAACAAAAAAGAATATAGGAATGACATAAAAAAATTAAAAGACAAAAATAAAAGAAAATTGTTAGAGGGGAATATTTAAGAAGCGCCACCACAATTTAAAAAATTGAGATGGTTTTTAAGGAAAAAAGCCATATTAAAGGAAACCCAGGCCACAATTTACTAATAAACGCTACAAACAATTAAATCTAAATATATATTTACTAGTACAGTGGTGGTATTTGAGAAGAAAAATTATTTGTTCTCTCTAATTCTGGAATCGACAAAGGAAGGTCCTTTCGGTGCATTGAATGAGTATCAAAAGATCCTAACCATGCGTGTATAAAAATATAGCTATATATTGAAGATGAAAAAAGAAAAGAATAGCAACTATTATTTATTTATTAAGCTACTCTACGTTATACTAGGAGTTCATATAAAGACGAGTCCAAAACTCTCTCGGATGCAGATAATGTATTTTTCTTTTTCTCCATTTCTATTATTTGTTATAACTTATCCTTATTGTTTTATAATTGAATTATTATTCTATTTTTATATAATCCTCGAGCTCTGAGGTTAGTATTTACCAAGACTGACACATCGGCGTAGAGTGACATAATCACAAAGAAAAAAATAATATCTGCTATTCTTTTTTTTTTCTTCATTTTCGAAGGATTTCTGAATGTCTAGAAGAACCAAGGAAAATGAATTGATTTACCCAGTCCACTTAAAAGCCTTCTAGGAATATTTTTTTTTTTTTGTTTTATGCTTAGAAAGATTTCTCTTCTTTTTTTTAAAAAACAATAAAGTAACCACATATAGAAAAAAGCCTGGGTGAATTTCACATTGTGCATTGAAAATAAAAAATAAATCTTCAATATTTCTCTTTTTTTGGCAAGCAATCGAAACCACTGTACTGTTATAAATAACAAAATGATTAAATGAATAGCATTAAATATTTTATTTTTATGAATATGAATTATAAATGAAAAAAAAAATTCAGACGTTTTAAAGTTTCCATTTGATAGTCATATTTTATGCCCAAAGATGATCAAAATTGATTTTTGATTCATTCAAAAATTTAGCGATATGTATATATATCATACCAAATATATATATATATTTCATTTCATGAGGCTTGTAAATGATAAATTATATTATGAAAAATAATATTATGTATATATATAGCTAAATTGTTATCAAAAATCTATTCTGATCAGCTTTGGGCAAACCTCCATTCATTTCGTCTCTTCTTTGCTAACTAATGAAGAGATTAGATTTTTATTTTTAGAAATAAATCAATCAATAAGATTTAACATTAACGAAATGATAGTTGGAAAAAATGATCATTTTGTTATTTTCTTAAATTATGAGAAGAAAAAAAAATTAAAGATATTATTAATTGGTCATTTCACAAAAACCAATGGGTATTTTTTAAGGATTTTTTTTTTTTAGGTTGCTAACTTGTTAAGTCCAAGTGAGAGAGAACAAGAAAAAGAGATTAGTAATGTTAATGATAAATATTACACATTAGAGACATTGAAGAATGTGGCTTTGATTTGATTTGAAAATAAGGCGTTGACTATTTACCCAATATCTTCATCGGCGATAAAACAATTTTCACTTTCAGTCTCCCAAGAAGCACTTGAACTGACGCCATCCCAAAACTCTCCTTCATCAGAGTCATATTCACCAACTTTATATAAATCTTGTGGCCAAGACATGGAAATATGACCATCCACCCACCAAACGCGAACCTTTCAGAACCAAACAGAAAAAAAGCATTCGTAATTCAGGGGATGGAAATTTGGGGTTTAAATGAGGCGTTGAGAAGCAGAGTGGTCTAGGCCTCTGATAGGCATAGTATCCACTATTAGAATGGATTCATTTAAAATAAAAAATAAAAATTAACCAAGACACCAAGAAAGCCGGAGATTCTGGCTCCGGCTGATTTAATTTCTTCAAATGGGTGAATAAATATTAATGATCTAGAGTCAAGTTATTCCTAGAACGAAAGATGAGATGCGGTAAGGAAATGGTGATAGGCGGTGTCAGCCCCTTCTAAAAGCGCGGGATTATTTCTCCTTGTGATTGGCTCAGAGTCTTTGGAGGAGGAAACTTTTTACTAACAGAGGGGTTAAGATTTCTAAGAAAATGCCTCAACTGTATAAGTTTAATAAACGTTATTTCATAGACATAAGGCTTATTTATTTATATACTCCTCCGTACCAAAATGATTGTCAAAATTTCTGAGTTGATGATTAAATTAATATGACTCAGACTTAGATACACTGAGGTGCAAAAAAAGTAAAACATAAAACATTTAGAAAAATTTAATTTTTTCAAATAATTTTTAGAATAAACATAATTTATTTAAACTCTTAATATATTGTGTGATTGTAAAAATATTTTTAAATAATTTTAAAATGAAAATAATTTTTGTAATTATAAATCAATTATTAAAAACAAAAATCCTTTATTTGAAGTCTTTTTTTATCAATCACAAAATCAATCTTTAATTTAAATTTTTTTAATTTAATAAGGGGTATTAGCTCCTCTTGACTTTATGGCAGCCGTGAGCCTTTTAAACACTTCTTTTGAGGTTTGGTCCAGATTCTCCCATTCTTCCTGTAGGATAATTTCGAGCTGTTGGATGCTCTCAGGTGCAGGATCACGAGCTCGTATCCACCCAGCATATCCCACATGTGCTCAATTTGATTTAAGTCAGGACTGCGAGCTGGCCAGTCCATTTAGGAATATCCTAACCTGCTTTGCCACATGAGGTCTTGCATTATCATGCATTAAAAAAAAATTGTCTCCGATCATTGGGGCGAAAGGTATAACATGAGTGATGAGGATCTCTTCCAAATTCGATTCACAGGGAGAAAACCATTTTCAATGAAAACTAGCTTGAATATTTATTCCACCCCAGACCATAATGGATCCACCGTTGAAGGCTTCTCTGGAAGATATAATGCATCGAGAATAGCGTTCTCCAGACCTTCTCCACACTCTCTCCCGTCCATCTGGGGACCGCAGAGTAAATCTCGATTCATCAGTAAACAGGACATTAGCCCATTGGGACTCTGTCCAGTTTAGATGATTACGAGCAAACAGAAGACATTGAGCAGGTCCTGTCGCTGGTCTCCTTGACAGCAAGCCTAATTCCTGGAGACGTCTTCTTAGTCCAAACATTTAGGTTGACTTGTCGAGCATGCAGAAAGCGCTCTTGAATTTGAACTGCGGTACATTGCCGATCCCTCAATACCTCCATACGTATGAATGGGTCACCTCTCTCAGTTGAAGCTCTATTTCGACCAGATCTTGGTCTCCTGGTATAAGAATTAGTTTCTCTATATCGTGTTACAGCCCTGTGGATACTTCCAACCGATGCTCTAAGTCTTTGAGCAACGTATCGTTAGGATCTTCCATCATTTATTAGAACTACAGCTTGGGCTACTTCTCCGGGCGTTAGAGGCATTTTGCTCGATCAATAATTCAAATTAAATTAAATTAAAAGATGAAATTTAATAGGATACTATACGATAATCATTTAATACAATTTAATAAAGTGCGCAAATTTCAAAACAGAAAATGAATGATAATTTAAATAAATTAAATTTTAAAGATCTTAAATTAAAATCAATACATTGTTTTCATTTTATAAAAATATTTTTACAATCACACAATGTATTAAGAGTTATAAAATATGTTTATTCTAAAAATTATTTGAAAAAAATAAATTTTTCTAAGTGTTCCATTTTTTTTGCACCTCAGTGTATTTTATACCTTAACTAAGTGTTGATAAAATGTAAATCAAGGTCATTTTGACAGTTATCCGCTATTTCACTTTTAAATATTGAAAGTTAACTAACATCACTTGGCCGTTGGTGGAGGTAATATTAATAATTGCAATTACTTCCTCACCAGTAAGAGCGCAGAATAGGCTTCCTAGTGATGAAGTGACAATTAAAAAGTGCAGGATACCCTAAATTTACTTAAAGAATTAAATAAATATTATTATCAATTGTTTAAGTTAATATTTCGAAATAATTAACTACAATAAATAATAAAAAAATAAGAATAAGATTTTCTAAAATTATTTTGATACGGAGGGATTATTATTTTTTATTTATAAAAGAAATACCTTTCCCTCAGGATAATTATCAAGGACTTGTCCGGCAGTGCAATTAACATCTTCTCCTTCAAAATTCGCTACCCTGATGACGACAGTGCCAGGACGATACTGGAAATCAGGATGGTCTTTGAGATCATAAACTGAGACTTCATTCTCTTCTAGTTTGGCAGGACTAAAAGAAAAAACGAATATTAAAACGATTTTTTTTAAACAATTAATTAATCTTTTCTTTACCGAGGAGATTCAATAGAGGTGTACGTGCGGAACCAAAGGACTTTAGCTGTGCGCCCTGCATGATCGACACTCTGCACTACTCCATAAACACGCATCGAAGAATCTTCTTTATTTTCAATAACAAAATCTCCAGGGAAAAATTCTTGATCATCCAAATGGTGAATGGGGTAGAGATGCGTGGACGGAATGCCTAACTCCACGGAGCCATCCTAAAGATATTTTAAATAAAAAAAAAATTATTTCTATTCTTAAATACGTAGGTAGTGACTGACTCAAACTAATTCTTTATTTCAGAGGGGCTTCGAAATGATGGAAAAAAAAATTAAGACAAGAAAACTGTTTTTAGAAAATAAAGTTAGTACTTTTTAATACAAAATAATCTTAGTATTATAAATTTAATTAATTGTTAATTAAATAATATTCTAATTAAAAAAAAGACAACGAGGTAGCAAAACATTTCTGCTCTTCTAAAACAGAGTTAACCATAGCATATGCCCTGGGAATATGAGTAGGGTGAGCATCTCATATTCCTTAACGAGTCAGTATGCTAGTCATGTTGATTTTTTAAGATATCCTATAAATAATCTTTTCATTAATTACATTTAAAAAAGCAAAAGCGATTAAATAAAATTCCCAAGAGTTTATATGTGATTACGATTATGTTTATTAACAATTATATGCAATTTTTTAAGAATAAATCCCCTTCCACTCGACGGATTGTTATGAAATTTGATCCAGGGCTGGCGACAAATCTCTTAATTATTACTACTAAGATTCAAAAGATTTGGTCCAAGTGATGCTGAGAAAATCTTGTTTCTTAATAAATAATAGGAGAAAGAAGCCTTTGGATGCTTAAAGCTGACCTTTCGGACAAAATTTATTCATCCATCCTCAGTTATTGGCTTCTTGTGGTCAGGCCAAAAGTTATCATGATGTAACAAAGTATGTATACATATGGCATATAAAGGTTATCATTTTGTTTTCATGTATCATATTTATATCACTGTAACTTTGGGCCTGACCACAAGAAGTCAATAACTGAGGATGGACGAATAAATTTTGTCCGAAACGTCTCCTTTTGGCATCCAAGGGCTTCTTTTTTTTTGCTGCAGTCTCATTAAAATAATTTATTTACCCTTTAATGGCTTTTCGATAGCGATTCTGTCTACATCTGGTCTTTTTTCAGCGTACAATTACCTTAAAATCTTGTTGACAAAAATGTTGATTGCATTGTTGAGAGAAAACAACAGGCAAGATTTTAAGATGAATGTATGCTGAAAAAAAATCAGATGAAGAAAGAATCGCTTTCGAAACGTTACCATTAAAGCGTAAATAAAATATTTTAAAAAGCTTTTTTCATACCCTTTCAATTTTGTCTGTAAAAAAATTCAATTTTTTAATCAATGAGGTCATCTTGGATTGGCCACACGAATAGGACTAAATTACAAGTGTAGAGAAATTTCTTATTATAAAAATATTCGTAGAGCCTTGGCTAATTTAAACAAATAGAGATGGCGCTAATATATGGCCTTCTTTAAAAAAATTTATTTTTTTTTCATTTAGCCAAATGAATAAGATTTTTCATCCGTCTTACCCGAGGGTAAGGTTGGTCAAGAAAACCGAAGGTGTGTGCCGGGGTTAACATTGACACATGGATAATGTCAGCGCCTCCTTGAGGAGAGTTTAAGTCTTTAAAAGGCGGCATAAGGCTCCTTTATTTTGTTTAAAAATGTGAGCGACTATTCATTTGAGTTTGATATTAAATTAAATAAGTGTTGAAGTTTTTACAATCTTAGAAAAAGGAAAGACGACATAACCTGCATCGGTCCTAGTCAATCTGACCAGCTTCACTTTCCTCTGGCCTACCATTTTATCTTTAATCTTTTGCTTACTGTTCACGGTGTTTATTTAATTAATAATAATAAATATTATATAAAGGAAAGGAGCCTTGCCTGCCAGACGACATCTGCTATTGATGAAGTGGAGAGAGTCTCAACAACAACCCGCGTTCCTGATGCAAATGACGTTGCCAGACATCGTTTCTTGGCTCTGCGTAGCTTTTTCTTTTTTAATACTCTCGTCATTAATGCTGGACCACGTTTCTTCTTACCTATCAACCGATCTTAGTTACGGTACTAATCAAAACATGTTCCAAAACAAAAAAAAAAGCTTAATATATTAATTTTACATGCAAATTTTATAATAATTTCAATTGAATTTGTATATGGGAGGCAGACAAAATATGAGATGTTTCAAAACTATTTTATTAACTACAAAATTTACTAAAATAATATAAAATTCAAAAAATTTGAGTATAGCTTGCCTGTTTGCTGATTCTGTCTAATGCTTAAACATAATTTTCATTTAATAATTTTAATAAAAAATACAAAATTATGATGTTGATAAAATTAAAAAAAAAAAAAAAAAGAATCAAAAGAGAAAAATATATATTTTCATTTCCCAACACGAAGGGAGAATAGTTCCAACGATTATTTTAAATTCAAGTTCAAAATAAGGGGTTGAGTGAAAGGGGAGGGAAGAGATCGTAATCAAATAAAAAATCACTTATGCAAATGCCAGCTCGCAGGTCGCAAAAGCATCTAAACCAACCCGCCACCGGATGATGAGGCAAATTACAAACAGAGCATATGATCACAAAACTTTAGAGATATATAGTATAAACTCTTGTTTTTTTTCTCACAGCTGCACTTTGTTTGTAATGATAGCCACAGGTCCCTTGGGTCGACCTCTTGTGAATGAAGAAATGTTTTATCGAGTATGACAAGAACTTGATTATACAATATCACTATGGAAGAACATATTGAGTTCTTGCAATAAGTAAAAAAAAAAAAACTTATGATGAGTTTATCTATAAGTTTTATTATCATTAATCAAATAAAATACCTACGAGAAACCACTTCAAATAAAGGCATTGTTGGTGTGGAAGTAATTTTTTCCATTTTGATCTATGTTATTTATTTCTTTAAGCGTATTTATGTAAATATTTTTTTTTATTTTGAAAGATTTTTAATAAATTTAAGCTTGAGAATTAAAATAATCCTGAGAAAAAAAAAATTCTGCCCGGAGAAATAAATTCTTTGATAAATTTCCATCCGGCCACTCTTAAAAATAATTGCCAATTCTGGCATAGAGAAATTATTTTTAAGTTGTTTTTATTTTAAACTCGTAAATTGAAAAAATAAGATACTAGCGGGAATCGACCTAACGTTCTCTCAGGTATGTGTTTTAAGAAGCTTTTACAAGTTTGTGATTTAAAAGATGTCATTTTAAGCAAATTCTGTTCGCCAGGTAAAAAAACATAGAATGGAGGTTCGCCTTCGGCCAATACTTTATTTATTCTATTTACGAGTATAAAATAAATTTTATTGATATTTTTGAAATTTTAGTGAAACTTGAGAAAAATTAAATTTTTTCACCATGCTTCTTCTTTGGGTTCATGAAGGTGAATAGGTTTTTTTTAATAGAAGTGATGAATTTTTTTTTTATTGATGCTTAGGGTCCAAAAGAGTTATTTATGATGACTAGTTGTTACATGCAACCAGGAGGAGCAAAAGTAAGAGAGAGGGGGGAAATTAAAAAGATGCTTGTTGAGGTTATGAAGAGATAAACATAGAAAACAAAAGACAAAGAGGAAGGGAAGGGTTGCTTGGAAAAAATTAATGCAATCAAGAAAAATTGATAAATATATTAGTCTTATATCGTTCTAGATGCAATTCAATTTGTAGCTGGTGTATTTATTTATTTACCTTGTGAGCCACTACTGCTATTGCTATAAGTGTCGCTTGCACTTGCGGTGTCATCAGTTGTGTAATCTTCATCCGTGTTGTGTTCAATCATTGGAACATTCTGAAAAAATAAAAAGATCATCAGTGATTGCTTTTTAAAATATGGGCTGATGACATTCAAACTATGAAATTCAAGGGATCCCACAACGAATAATAAATGTATTTAAATATGGAATAAGTGAAGGTAATATTCTTATTGTTCACTGCCTAAGGCGGAAAAAATATTTATATTAAAGAATAAGCTGTAATTTTTTAAGTGTCCGATCTACAGATCAAGATCTCTATTTGGACTAAGTGCAGATCAACAAAAGCAAAGGTCGTAATGTTT
This sequence comes from Anisolabis maritima, assembly GCA_010014785.2. Lineage (NCBI taxonomy): Eukaryota > Metazoa > Arthropoda > Insecta > Dermaptera > Anisolabididae > Anisolabis > Anisolabis maritima. The sequence goes on from JAAAKE020152347.1 coordinate 17,322, forward strand.
TAATAACATTTTTATTTATTTTATTTTTGAGGGAAAAAAAAAAAAAACCGTTTGAATAATATTATTTATTTTTGGATTGATCATCTTAAATAGAGAGAGTCAAATAGAATCAAAAAATAATAATCATTGGTCAGTTTTATTTTTATTTTCACTTACAAATGAGCGAGTGTCAGATTGACCAATGACATTGCAAATATATTATCAACAAAATAATTGTACCGAAAAACTGTAAGAATTGTTAACACGGAAGAAGTACGTGAAGGGCGCATGAAATGTCGGCAACGATAAATAACTTGTTTTTATTATCTAGTTGCTTGCAGAGATTTCTGTCCTAAACTCTTGATTGAATTTTTTATTTTTCAAGCCTGTGCTTGCTTGGCCGGCCGTCCTAGTGCCAGGATGATATGCTTCCAGGAACAATTTGTCACTTCATCACATGAACACTGTATTAATTGGTGATAATTTATATACCTTATAATAATACCAATGTCATGTATATAAATTTGACAACGCTATTTACTCACAGTCTCGAAGTTGACTGATGAGGATCTTAACTCATTAAAGTCGAAACGTTTCAACCAATTTGAGTTTTATTTACCGAGAGGCTCATCCTTTGGCGCATCAAAATCCTCCTCTCTTTTCTACATCAAAAGCTCAGAAAATTGAGATTATAATAAATAAAAATATCTAAACTTTAAATATTAATTAACAGATTATGACAAGCAAAATAGTTGTAGAAAGAAAGAAAAAACGGAGATGGAATTTATTCGAGATCTGAATCTGTTTTTTTTTTCTTCCTACAATGCTGATTTCATAAAGATCCGATTTACCAAATTTAATGTAAAAGTCTCCAAAGGCAGACATTATGTTAAAAAAACTTACAAATCTTTTTCTCATATTGATATAAAATCCCCATCTCTACAAATATATATCGATAAAAGGACGTATGAAGGAAGCAGAAGCATCACATAGAATTTATTTTTTATTTACTAAAATAAAATTTATTTTAGGATATATATATATATATATATATTATATAGTAGAGCTTTAATTTAATCTATATATGCTTATATTTAGCTCGAATATCTAAATAAGTTTAAACAAGCGAAAGGAAATCAATATTCGAAGCTAATTTTGCAAATCTGATGGCTTGAGGGTCACGTCAGCTCAGCTTATAAAAACAAAATATTAAAACCTGAATAGTGAAAACTCACAGTGGTTGGAGGTGGTGGAGGTGAAGGCATAAGGCAATTTTGGTTGTCATTGATAGTAGGAGACCTCGGGGCCACATCTCCTCCTTGTTGAAGATTGAGCTGCTGATTTGTTAGGTTATTAGCAGCTGCTGGGTTGTTGTTCACTATTTCTTTCTCTGAGGAACCGCGAACTAAATAAAAAAAACAACAGATTTTAGAATGATGGATTCCAAAGACAATTTTATTATTTTAACAGCCCATCACATTGGGATCATTGTATTTCCAAATTTAAACTCAAAAATTTTGTAAATTAATAAGAAACCCTTTTATTATCTATAAATTAAGACAGTTCATTCAAAGTAAATTTAGTCCATATTTTTATTAGATTTGCATGCCTTTCAGATCATTTTTGTGAACATTTTGAGTTTTCGATTTGCACCGACATTTTGTTATTTTTAATTGTTATGTAGAAGAAGGAAGAAATTCCAAGTGATTTTTTTCGTTATATTATGTCCCTCCGATTAATTGAAAATTTGTTTTTGTTTTTTTCTTTTAATTCCCAAATGCATTGGAGCGGTTCATTGAGGAGCAATGCGTGATGATCGTGAAAAGTCATTACCAAAGCCTTCCGTCGTAACAATATAATGAAATTCGAGGAATCTGAATCAATCACCAATTCATAAATTCGCCCGGTCGAAATCGTATGAGTTAAACGGAACAAAACAGCAGTAATACAAAACAATGCAAATCGGCGAAGGAAAAGGGTGGAGATAAAATCATATAAAAAACCGCATTACTCATTTATTTAATTTTATTTTTAAATTTTTTCTATTAATCTTTTCCCATAATTAAATACTTCCCCAGAGGGATAAAAATTAAAAAACAAAATATGAAGATAAAGAATAGGAAAATAGAAGTGGTGAAGGTTTTTTTTTTTTTTGATTATCTACTCACGAAAATTGGAAATGCTTCGTCGGGGACCACGGGAAACGAATTTATAGCGCGAACCTGTGTTCAATGTTGGGCGAATTCGATCTCGTTGAGCTCTCCTCCATTGTTCTTTGGTCATAATTAGGTCGTCAGCCTTGATCGTGTAATATCGCCGATCTCCGACTTGTAACGTGCATGGTTCGAAGATATTAAGTGGCCGTAACCTTAAAAAAAAAAAAGACTATTATAAAAATATATTCGTATATTGTTAGATTGTGAGGATGCAGCGAATGAAATGAAAAAAATTCCATTTTGGGCAAACTTTATTCATCCATCTTCACAATTGGGAATTTTTTCATTTAATTGGTGAAAAAAAAACCTCCTTGGCTGCATATTCACAATCCGACAATTTACAGCCACAAACTTCTTTCGAGATTTTTAAAATCCTTAATTAAATTTTATAGTGTTTTATGTAGATTTTTTTTTTTATTTTTTATTAACACCAAGATAACAAACAAAAAAATAATTTTACGAATAACAGCGACAATTTCGGACTCTAGGTTAATATACAGTTTTACATTAAATAATTATTATAAAATTTTTTGAACTTTTTGTAACAAAATAAATAAATGTATTCATAACCAGCGTCCGGAATTAGTGTTGTTGCTAAAAATCTAAATTGAAATGCATGTCAATATGTTCTTAAAAAAAATCAAAATCCGTCGAAATGTCATTTATTCCTTTATTCGAATTTGAAATCATCATTAATTAAATTAAATATAAAAAAAAAAAATAGAATTAAATTTTTAAAAGTATCGCTTAAGATAGATTTTAATTTTGAAAAACATCTCAACACATGAGGATGTAAGAGGGGCAAATTGCACATCTTATCACATGGATACAAAATATTTTGACACCTTCCATTGAAAAATTTGGATCGCTTTCCATCTATCGGCGGGTTAATATTCATTTTGGTAGTAGACCCAACTGAAATTTTAGGAAAGAAAATTGCGTACTGGTAGCTAATTTTTTTTTTAAAGAATATTAGTAAATATATTATTTTATAAAGTGAAGTGAATTTAAAAAACTAACTAAAATTACCTTCTGACTTTGAAAAACAATATGTTTAAATTTATTTTATTTTAAGCTTATTGCAACAAAGTATTTTTATTTAATTTTACGTCATTTGAATTAAAAAGTAAAAATTTCGGATTTTAAAATTTTAAATAAAATAATAATTTAAAAATATAGAGATGAATTTAAAAAAAAATTTACAACGAAGGAATAGGATTAGAGATTTTCTTATTTGTTGTATTGGAAAGTAAAATAGCGATGCTAAGAAATACTATCTTTAATTTTTCAGAATTTTTGATTGATTATAATTATTATTATTAATTATTAATATATACAAAAAAAAGGGTGAAGCTTTTTTTTAATAATGAATGTTTTTCCAGGTTTGAAGATGGCGAAAGCCCTAAATGAATATATAAAACAGTCGCCAGACAGATAAAAAATCCTTAAAAATAAAAGTTACTAATATTTTTTATTCACCAACCGACTCCAGAATAGGTATTTTACATTCCAATACAACAAAAACAATGAAAAAAAAATAGGTTTTTTGGACGAAAAATTAATTTTAGTATTTGGCCTTTTATTTATATATACGTATATCATTTTTTGTTGAAATGTGTCACTAATTTTTTAGTTGAATCATGAAATTATTCCTAGCGGTATATGCTAAACTAATAATATGTCATTTTCCAGACTCTGTTCATGACAATCCAGTCGTCAATAAAGATTTTATAAATACATTTTAATAAAGTTTAATATCCTTTTATTATTCTATTTTAAGAATTTTAATTTTATCATTAATAATTATATATATATATATAACTTGAAATTAACTCTAGTATTGTTTGACCTTTTTGATTTATTTAAAATTTAATATTCATTGTTATATACTTATTATATAGAGTCCGTCATTTTCTTAGACCCTCCTTCAATCAATCAATCAGATAAAAACCGTTACTAAAATTCCGTTAAGTTGGTAGAACTTTGCCTTATACTAAAATAAATTTAAAATAGAATTTCCAGTAGAAGCAATAAATTATAAGCCGAGAGGTTATATCCAAAAATCCAAAATATTCGAAAAAATGAATTTTTACATTTTTTTGTATCTCTTGAATTTTTTATTCATATTTTATTTTTTGATCAACTAAGCTCACCTCTCCCCCTCCGTTACTCTAAATTTGACATTTTATTAACACATTTTGGTCCTAATTCTCTTGTAAAAATAAGTTAGAATTTAATAATTTCCATTAACTAACAAAATATGGGAGAATATTCCCGAATGATGAGGGACGTTTGGCAAACCTGATGGAAACCCATCTCATATATAATCAGTCAATTCTCAATCTGGGGATAATCATAGAATTAATAATTAATTATAACTCTACCACAGTGGGATAGAAAAAAAAAAGGGAGGTGAGAGGTTATTAGGACTCAAGCCTTTAATTCTCACCCATTTTATTAATCAATTTGCTAATATATATATATATATATATATTACTTTACGGTTGTATTAATTACGAAGGTGATATATATATATATATATAATTGTGAGCCGCTCTCCATAAAAATTTGTGAATTGCTACTTACTCCATGACAATTATTGTAAATATATATTGCAATAATGATGTATCTATATATAACTATTGTTGAAGGCAAGAAAATAATATTTTAAACGACTTTTGTTCTGATGATGGGTGGTGACGTTAAAACGTTGATGAAGAAAAATAAATATTCTGGGCTGAAAAGACTCTTCTTCTTATTATTATTATATACTGAATACATGTAACTTGTTATTCTTTTTTAGTGCCGGACCTGACCTCCAAAGACGGGAAGGGGGCAAAGTTCCAAAGTGAATGAATTCATTAATTTTAAAATAATATTTAGTTATTTTTTAACATATGATTCGTTCGATGTACTGGGGCGCTGATGGTTTAAGGCAAAGACCTTATAATATCTTACCTTTTAAGATCTTCTCCTTGGACAAGAAATTTGGGTTGTTCTCGGTCACAGGCGCCATCCTTGCTATATGCCCGACATTGCCAATGCAAATCCACTGAGTGAGTTTTAATTTCATCTACGGTTACACGCACTCTTTTAGGATAGGGTTTTGTTCTTTCTTGTTTTAGTTCTTTAGTACAATGCACCCATTCGGCTTGTTCCAGACAAGATAAGGGACCGCATAACACTTGACCAGGATAGAAATCGACCGTTAAAGTTGGGAACTCGGAATCCTGTATAGAAAAAAGAAAAATTAATTTAAATAAATTGCAAAAAATAATTAAAAAGATCAACAATCAAAGATATATTTTTAAATCCTAATAAGGATGCTCAGATCCCCCCTCCCCGTGGCCGAGATGATAAAGATATTGACATTGTGAATATTGATAACTTTCAAAGCTAAAGGGTGTGGGTTCGGATCCCAGGCAGTCCGACCAAAATTTTTTAAAATCAATTGGATACCAATTAATATAAATAAATATGCCTGGATAATCTGTATGATAATATATGTATTATGAAAAGTTTCCAGGCTAATAAAATTACAAGACATTTTTTCTTCAAGGTCTCCTTGTAAGTCTACACACTTTTCCCGTCCAAATAGTACTCGGCGTCTTTCTCTGCAAAATAATTGTTTACGAAGGTGATGGGTCGGAAACTTTTCAGTCCACCCTTATATATATATCATTTAAAAGTCTCTATGGCCTCAGATGCCGAAAAGAACCACAAAAAAGTATGCACAGGTGTCCCAACCTCGAGGCCTAGATGTTTAGAGGTATTGACAATGTTGATAACCTTAAAAGGCAATGGATATGGGTTCGAATCCCAGGCAGTCTAATGAATGTTTATTTAAATCAACTAAATAAAGTGTTCCTTCGGGACAAGATCTTCTTTCAGAATATGTGAAAAAAATATAAGGAGCCTCCCTCCCCCCTAGTGTCCCTAATTTCCAAAAATCATTCAGTTCAGCCATTTAGGTCTATTTTATGTGTGCAAAATTTCAATATAATAGAATAATAATTTTTTGAGTTACAGTACTTAAATGGACTTGGGGTCTTGTAAATACATTTTGGTTGCATTAGATATAACAGAGATTATATAAACTTTGCCTAGCTAAACTTCGATTGGCCGACAAAGTTAAAATAGAAATAAAAATGGAAGGGTGAGTGTCGTGAGGGTTAAGCATGAGTGAGTGTTGATTGTTATTTTCTTAAACAGCTACCTGAAGCCTTCTTACCCAGCTCCGCTTTTCGAAACCTTGCAAGCCGCATGCTTCGATATCATTAATTATACATTTCGATCCGTCTGTGAAACTTAAATGAAGACGTGAATGGACTTCTTTAATAGCGCCAACCCAAGAATCTAAACAAGAGGCCGTATCAGGAACAAATTCCTAGAAAAAAAAAAAAAAATCATTCATTTATTAGCTATTTCAAAAACATTTGAAAAAGTAAGAGGACAAATGTAGAGTTCGCCTTTCTTTTTTCTTTGCCTTTTCTCGGTATTTTGAGAATGGCATAGAGTGGAAATTTAGTAGTGCACAAATTGCCAAAATTCGATTTTTGGGGACGTAAATTAAAAACTGAATATTTTTTGTTTGATTTATAAACCATCAACGAAAGATATAATACCATTTAAAAATTTTCTTTTAGAAAAAAATAAATTTAAATAAAATGAAATATTAGTTATTTTCTCTCTGGAGTTGTGCCTTTTCCAAAATAATTGAATTAGACGTCTCAGTACAAAGCTCTTTGTTTTTTTGATATTTTTCATATATATCGCCTACTTTTAAGGTATCGTGGGTTGCCACCTCCTAGGTGGTTGTTGTTGCGTAATACTTCAAGGACGAGTCGGGTGATTGTTGTCTTGGAGGATGGATGATTAGGGTTTGATCAAAATACAAAATAAGTACGCCGATTATTTTAATAATACAAAGACTGACAAGAGAGAAAATCCTCCAGAGAGAATGAATGAATTTATATCAGCAAAATCCATGCTTTTTTTCATGTGAAATTTAATGCAAAATTTGCACCTTCTTTGGGAACAACTTCAAGTGCAAAGCTAATTGGAAATTTTAATTTCATTTGGTATTAAATGGATTTATCCCTTATTGGCATGGATAAGGAGGAGATGTGCCTTTCTAAAATTAGCAGCAACATCTTTTAAATCTTTTAATAATAACAAATTATAGCTCGAAAACCCTAAACTAATAAATTGAAAGGTGTGCTCTTCTAGTTGTATATTTAATTTGCAGGTGTTGAGGGATTATTTCTTAATGAGTCAACAATTCACTCTTAGGGGTCAATAATAGTTAAAAAATAATTATAACGATATGTCAATGACCGAAGCTAAACAAAATATATTTTTATATGAGAGATCATCTCATACTATTTCTAATATACTCTCTATTTATTTTTTAACTATAGTTGATCCCAGGAGATTGAAACGTTGGCCGAATAAATATTTATTCCTATTTTGAGGTGAAATAAAAGAGCAATGCAACATAGAATGATAAGAATTGAAAGAGGCGTTTTTTTTTTTTTTTTTTCACTTGAGAACATATAAACATTTATCCAGGCATATTTATTTATACTATATATCCATAGATCGGGCTTATCAATATTGACAACACAAATTAACTTCAAGATGGATGCATCGCTTCAATTGTTATCAATAAATGTTGCATTGAAAAATTACATTAAGTAAAAAATCCCCCCCCCCCCTCCCCCGGTCTTGTTTTTCAAAACTTTTTTCTTGATCTCTCCTTGATTCCCTAATAAAACAAAAAAAAGTCTGTTTTATCCTCCTCTCTTCAATCTTGGGGATTCCCTCAATTATAAAAATCATTTCACTCACTCAGAGTTGAATGACTTGATAATATTTCTTCTAAATGGTTAATTTTTTTCTCCTATCTGCTCGAGATAAAAAAAAATTTATTTTAATAAAATTCACTTTACTTTTCTATGAGGGAAGAGAAATTCTGATAATCCAAATTAATTCAACATATGATTAATAAAAATTTGTATGCTAAATATTCTAAAAATTCTCTAGTTGATAATTTCTCCTTTGAGGTTTTTTTTTTTTTTTTTTTTTTTTTTTTTATCATTTTTTTTTTTTTTTTTTTTTTTTGTCTTATCTTTAGGAAACCGTACACAGAAAGAGATGTGCACTCTTTTTTTGATAAATAATATATCTAAAATCAAAGAGAGAGAGAGAAAGATTAATTTAATGTAATCGTTATCAAAAGATAAAAAGCATATAAATTGAAGATAATCAAACAAAAAATATCAAAGAGAAATTTGAACAATCCAAAAATAATTATTTTTCTGATGGCTGTTGATAAATAAATCCCCCATTAAAGAATGAATATAAAATTCTCAGATCAGAGTTGACAAATACGATTTGCTCAAGCTAAGCATTTTTTCTATTCCCCTTCCTTATGATTGTGGGATAATGGGTCTTCTTCTTGGAGGCATCAAGATTCTATTTATTATATGTACAGCCAATTTAATCGCCCTCACCCCATGCCCGCCCGAGAGGTTAGACATTGACAGTGTCAATATTGATAACCTTCAAAGCCAAGTGGGGTGTGGGTTCGGATCCCAGACAGTCCGATGAAAATCTATTTAAATCGTGACACACACTCAGAAGGACTATTTTGCGAGATATTTTTTTATTCTCAGAAGACTTTAAAACGTATATTTCCGTTGAAATCTCGACATCGATTTTTTTTGCGATTGCAATTAGTCCCTCACTTTATATTCCATATATAATTAAGAGAAAATAAAAATTTAAAAAAAAAAAAGCCGAGCTCCTCGAGTCCTATAAAATGAGATCCGAATAATCGATTTTCTACTGTAATAAATTTTAAATTATAATTGAAAATAATTAATTTATATTATTTATATACAGCTCTTAAGCTCGGGAGATAGTTCTAATTTCGTAACCTAGAGAACAATAAATGAAAATAATTAATATATAGCTGCACTTCTTTGTTCTCATTTCCTCCTGTCGAATAAATGAAGTTAGGGAAAAAGTTAAGATAAAGGACAAAATTTAGAGAACGACAAGAAGAGTCATATCCTAAATTTGGACCGTGATTTGGCCTCTTTTCCTCTAAATCCGATCCAGCCAAGAAAAGATTACTAAACTTAGATGATTTTTCATTCTTTTTACATACTCCTGACCCTTGAAAGAGAGATAAAGCTTTTGCTTCTCGTTCTAAGCGATAAAATATATTGGCTACCAATTAATGGAGAGTCTAAAGTCTCAGATGCCCAAAAAGATTTTCTTTAAATTCTTTTTAAAATAATTGGAAAAAAAAAATTACCTCAATGGAAACGAGATCATCACTTTTGATATTAGCAAGTACACTTTTGGTACCGACAATTTGGACAGCAGCTGTAACTCTGATATCACGGCAATATCCTCTCTGTGTGTCTTTGCCTTTGATCATTCGTCGAACAACATCACCAGGCATTAGAGAACGATCAGCCAAGTGCACCTGTGCATAGATAGATAAGAAACAAATAAAAATAATTCTCAAAACTTTCAAAAGGACATTCGTTCTAGAAGAATCCTTATTATATAATATTTAATTTTTTGTTTTGTTTTGGAATCCAAAACTTTTTGGAATACAAAACTCGAAGATTTATAACAGAATACGAGGACTAAATGAGTACAGTTAGAGAATTTTTAATAAGGGATATCGGCATCCCTAAAACCTGGCCCATTTGGTGAGGGCGCAAAATCTCGTGGTAATAAATAGTCTATACAATGTCATGTCAAGCCTACAGCGCAATATAAAATCAAAAATTCAAATTAGAAACACTTGGCAATTATAACTTGTTCCCAATGCTAATTTTGCTTACGCTTTGATCATTTTATTGACATGACACACCTACACAATTCGGAATTTTTAGAATGTACTTTTTTCATTATTCCTTAGGAATAGTTGCACAATATTATGTTTTCTTTTGAAACAAACCAAAAGTGTATTTGTGTATTTGAACTTTAGCGCTGCAGGCTAAACATATAACTAGACATGAAAGATCAACAGTCTCAAATTAGTAAGGTGAGAGTCAGCTTTCGTTTGTTTTTGGATGGCATCATTGTATAAGAATAAGGAATTGTAATATCTCTGGCCTTTTAGAGCAAAATCCGCTATTGCTATTTATAATAGTCACATAATCCCAGATTTATAAAAGAAAAACTTGATAAAAAATTGTGATTTCAACTGTATTGTTTAGCATAAAAAAAGGTTTTCTTAAATGGCTTTTTTTTTTAAATTAAGGAATAAAAGTCAACCAAAATGGGAATCAACAAGGCCTTTGGATGCCAAAGGTCATAATTTCTAGTGTAATTAGGATATATGTACGATTTCATTATTTTATATATACTGGTATATATATATATATATATATATATAGTTTTTTCCAGGCCCTGTTTTATTTTCTTTATCCTTAATATTTTAGCTCCGATGAAGGACCACAATTTCATCAATAAAGAAATATATTTATAAAATTTTAAGAGGCCTTAAATATTAACAATCTTTTACTTTACGGTTGTATTAATTAAGAAGCCGAGCTGTGAGAGGTATAGAACAGCTCTTTAAGTTGAAAATTCTTGATAGAGGTTTATGTTGGTGGTTATTTCGGTTATAATGGATGTGACTCTTAAGCCATGCCTGGTTCTGATTATGCCGAAACGATGAGACACATTCGTTTCATTTTAAACCGAAATAACCAGCAATTAAAAAGTCTCTGAAAATTGGAGAATAATCAATTTTAAAATAATTTGAGAAAGTAAACTACGCGCAGCTTCTTAATAAACCATCATTATATATATATATTCCAAGGCAGAGGAGATACCTATTTTGAAAGCACTCATGGCAAAAATCTATTCTCCTATTCTTCTCATTCGACAACTTGTCAGAAAAAGAAAATATTAAAAAAAAAAATCTTTAAATATTTTTAATGATTTTGAAAAATGCAATGTCATATGTCATTTTGATAATAAAAAAAATTAAAAAAAGGGAAAAATTTGACAGATCTTTGCCAATTAGCAAGCAGATAGATACATAGAATTTATGGTCATAGTAAAGATGATTATATTATTAATAAATGGTAATCAATGGAATTTTCTTTTTACCCTAAATACCCTAAATCATAGAATAAAATGTGGAAATATAAGAATTGATATCAGGGAAAATCCTACCCTTATATTATTACTAATATAAAGTTTTAGACAATTTCACTTAATTCGGCAAATATTTCTGCCAGCCAACCTGACGTAGCCGATTATGGCATTGAGGCTGGCCGGTGTCAGGTTGTATTTGAAAATTTTTTGGTAAATATTTGTTGGATTAAGGACATATGTCATTTTGATGATGACGAATTATATCCAGAACGTCTCAGAGATTTTTGAATTCCAATAACCAGACTTAAAAGTAATTCGCTTTGTTTTTATAAACAATAAAGAAATGTGATTTGGAATAATGCAAGATATCTATTAACCCGATACATACTATGTATATATTCGGATAGGGGGTAAAAAACTTTCAACCTATTTAATTGCATGTATCATTGTTCTATATATATTTCAACATAGCAATAGAAAAGATTCAGATTGTATAGTCCTTTTAATATATAAAATAATATGAAACGAAAATTCTTTTTTCATTTTCAATATCTTTACTTACTACTACTACACATTGCAGCTCATCTTGTCTATGACAAATGAAACGAGCCATTAAAAAATGCAAATTTTGCACAACATGAGATGCAATCTGTAATAGTAGGTAAAGATAATGAAAATTAAAAAATAATTTTCGTTTCATAATCATATTATTTTATATGTTAAAAGCCCTTTCAAAAAAAATCCAATGATAAAATGCAAATGCTAAATTTGGTTATGAAACCGGGCTTAAGATTCCATCTTTGACATTTAAATTTAAAATTTGTCACAAAGCAAAGAATTATATTTTAATGACAAATAAAAAAAAAATTGATTCAAACAAATGCAAATATTAATAGTTTCTTTGGAGTTCAAATTATAATAAAAATGCTCATTGATTTGTTGCCTTTTTTTTTATCAGGTAACAAAAAAGGGGACATGGCATGACTCATTGGGTTTTTCTAAATCAATTTTATAAATAATAATAATAATAATATGAAATAATTGGGATAGGAATTGAAATAAGGTTAAGTAAGAATAAATAAATTTTAAAAGAAATATGTTTATTAAAATAATAAATAAGAGAGATGAGTGGGGGTGTGAATTAATAATTTTTACCTTTCTTTCAGGAATGACCTCTTCAACACCTGACGGGTGCCAAGCGACACGAATATGTCCTTTTTTAATAAGTCCACCCCTTTGATGGCCTCCGTCATCTGTATCAGAATTCTCATCACTTGAGGCTAATTCCGAATTCTCCAAGACCATTCCGAATTCAACATGGCCTTTTCTATTTACTCGATATACTTGATCTTCATAAAAGTATTGATGTTCAGTGGTGGCCCCAGCGGCAGCCATCGTCTTCGCTGCTGCTGCTGATCGGCTGATCGGCTGATCGCCTGATGTAAAGACCCAAACCCAAAAAGACAAGCCAACAACAGCAGACGATGATGATGATAATGATGATGATGATGATGACGGCAAGGAGTTAGATGGGCAGCACCGTCGCAAAGCCTTATCCTTCTTTGAAATAACTTATAATGCTCTTGTAAATATTCAAAACACTTGTGCATTTAATTATCTAATTACGAATTTAAAAATACCCAAATACACCCCAAAGACCAAAATTCAAACTTTTGCTTTTTTACTCTGAATTTTTTCACCGAACTAATAATACCCAATTATTAGTAACATCATGTTGGGAAAATTCTTAAATCAAAAAATTATCTAAAAAAAATTAAATTTTATTTAAATTAATTTTATCATTAAATTTCTTATTTTTTTAAAGTTTTTATTATAATTTTTAAATTAAATAAAAATATATATAACAGATTTTTATTATTATGTTTACCATCCTTTAATTTTATCTGAATTATGACGTCATTAGTTTGGAGGTATATTTGAAAATTGAAATATATAATTCAAATTAAATATAAAAGAAAAAGCTATTTTAAAAATTGAAAAACTAAAATTTCCAAAATATTAGTCTTTTTATAAATAATGTGTTATTATATAAATATATATATATTCTTAAAATAGCTTTTTCTATCATATTTAATTTGGATTATATATTTCAATTTTCAAATAAACTTCCAAAATATTGATAAAAAATTAGATAAAATTAAAGGATGGTAAACATAATAATAAAAATTTGCTATATATATTTTTATTTAATTTAAGGTTAATAATTTGATTCATTAATTGTATTTAGTTTAAATTATTTATATAAATTTAAAACAAACAGAATTAAAATAAATTTCTATAAAAAAAATTTTTTTTTGCAAAATATAAAATTCTACCTGATGGAGTCATTTGAGGAAAATACTCCCCCCTTTGACGATTTTTCGTAATTTTCGTGCATTTCAAGTGAAAAAGTTTTTTGTTGTAATTGATGAATTTGGTTAATTTCAGAGGAAATTACTCGACCCTTTGAGGTAACAAAACGAGTATTGAATCCTGAAGATTATAATCAAATATTTC
>JAAAKE020152359.1:0-10755 GCA_010014785.2 Anisolabis maritima
TAAGGGGGGGCCGATGCGAGATTTTTTTTTTTTTTAATAAGAAGGAAAAAAAAAAAAAAAAGATACCTGATATCATGTAGATAGTTTTGTTTGGATTCTCTTCCTGTCGATACGTAATTTAGAGGGGACACTAGGCTTTATTCCAAATAGCGACACGCCTCCTATAACAAATCAAAATCAGTGTGAAATAACATTTATTTATTAAATTTCCTCTATTAAAAGTTAATAAAACAATAAAATGAAATTCTTTCAATGAAAATTAATTTTGTCACAATCCCCATTTGAGGATTTTATTTGGAAGTATTGTTTGTATCTTTAAAACCAAATGAATGAGAAATCATGCTTTAGAATTTTAAAAATTTTTATAATTAGATTGTCAATTGCTCTTTTGTTTTAATTATAAAAAATAAATAAAATTAACAATATTTGATTAGTTAGCAATAATGTCAACAAAATATTATTAGCAATAATTAATAAAAAAAATTAATATTAATTAAATTTAAAATTTACCAATTGATTTAAATAAATGTGTCTGGCTTATATTAGTATCGTAAAAAAACAATTATATAGCGTTTAATGATTTTAAAATTAATTATAGAAGAGATTTTGACATTCCAAAATTTTATTATTAAGCCAATGAAGAAGACGATAACTAAATTACACTTTATTTATATTATTATAAAAAATAAATATTTAAATAAAAACAATATACCGTTAAGATTGCTAATTTTTTTGCACTATATATGAGGTATGTAAATGATACTTCCTCCTAATAATTAATTATGTTTCTATGTCAGATCACCCAAAAAATAAATGAGTTGAATACGAAGGATCTGGAAAATCTAGAACAAGGGCTGACAAATAGGAGTTATGAGCCAATGAACCTTAAAAATTGCTTCGCTCTAAATAACATCTAAAAATGAGTCTGAGACCCATTTGGGGATTTAGCATAAGAGAAGCCAAAGAACTTTAAAAATTTCTTCCCTCTAAATGACGTCTATGAGTATGAGTCCCATTTGGGGATTTACTCTTTCTCACAAATAAATAAATGAAATGTCCACTTTTTGTATTTATCTTTTAAAACTTTCAAATATTTTTATTCTTTGGAGATATTTAAATATGGGGGGGGGGGGGGGTTTGGTTTTAATTCAAATTTAAAAAGAGAATAAAGACATCCTAAATTCAATTTTCCTTAGCCTCCTCACATAATATTCTAAATTTTCCTAATAATTTAAACGAATATGAAATTATTTATTTATTCATTTGTTTAATTTTATTTTAATACCGGATATTATATAAACATTTATGGGAAGAAATTTAATAGTATGAAAATAATAATATTCATAAATATGCCGCCTTTTTATTGCGTTTGTTGCAGATAGCTAGTCTTAGCTATCGCATAAATACAAATATGAAAAAAAAAGACTATTTTTTTTTTAAATTTAATTTTAACGATCTATTGTTTTCCCTTTTGCATTTTTAATAGAGAGATGATATGAATATGTTTTTATGTATTAGGAAGTCCTCTCATTTGCCTCTTTTTATTGCGCTCATCCTAGACGAAGGGTTCCGTTCTCTGATCAAGTTCAGAAAATTAATATTAATTGATAAATTTGGATTTTAAAAATGGGAGTGAATAATTGCAAAATATCTGGCTTCTAAAGTCAAAAAAAGTTCATATCAAAAATGCCTTAAATTTTGTTCATTTGTAAGACGTTGCAGGTTTAAGACAAAAATTTTATTTGACCCCCTCCCCCCTACACACACACAAACATAAAAATCCTGTGTACTCAGGGGCGTATTCATAGGGGAGCCTTAAAACTAAAAAAAAAAAAATTACTTATTTTTTCCTAAAAAGTAAATAAATAAATTGTGTACTTATAGTAAAATATTGTAAGATTTGATTTTATATAAAAGGTGTCACGGATATCAAATTAATCTGAGAAAGTGATAAATTCCAATTTTAGTTCAAGTTCATATACATACCAGGTTCTTACAAGGTCGATGAATAATAATTACGAAATGTCTTTTAAAGAAGGTTAATCTTTTAAGAGGAAAAAGCAATAATAAAATAAAATATCTTATAATCTCTTGATCAGTTGCAAGTTTTATTTTAAATCCAATTCAATTAAACATTTTCGAATAAATAAAAAGGAAATTTCAAAACTTATTAATAAAATAATAAAAATATATACCTACTTGTATAGGTAAAATCAGCAATATTTTTTATTTCACATATAAACGTCGTAACAATGTCACATTATAGAGGCTTGATCGCTTTAATGGACGATTTTCTCTAATTAAAATTAATTTGATTGAAATTAGAAATGGATTTGCCGAGAGCATTATTGTTTAAAAAAACTCACTACGCATGCGCATGTTAATACAAAGTTGGTTCAATTACTTGTTTCAAACAAGGGTAAAAAAAAAAAAACATAATCAGTCGTAAAATTGCATTTGGAAAAAAGTTGTAAAATTTAATAAATTAAGGTACTTTTTCCAGCAACTGGCCCTCGTAGAAGATGCCCCGGAGACCGCCTTTTATTCAATTGAATTAGTTATAGTAAAAAAAAATATTATTATTGACAATAATATCTTTAAAAATATAAATAAATCATAATGGTTTGTCAAATTTTAATTATAAATTTTTTTTTTATTTTTTTGACATTAAAATAAATAAATAAATAAATTTCAAATTCAAAAAAACCACCATCCAGTTCAAAACACAAACAAAAATTTTAATTAACCTCAAATCATTGATTAGTTGTTGTAATAAATAATAAATAAAATTTTTTTAAATTAATATACATTATTATTATATAGAAATTTTAATTGAATATTGATTTCATTATCTATTTTGTTTTTTCTACTTACGTAGTTGCGCATGCGTCAAACGAAAAAGGAAGAAATTGACATTTTCATATTTTTCACTTGTAACCAGCAAAATAAAATAAAAATGTTTATCTCTCTTAATATAATTTTATATTCTCTTAATTTTTTTTTACTAATGTTAAATAATTCAAATGAAAATTGCAATTTGGGGTAATGGTAATTAAATATATTTATCAATTCACTTAATTATAATAGATTTATGAATGTTAATCATTTACTAACATTATTATCTCTTATCATGGATCATAATCAATTAATTTGTTCATTTCTTTTTTTTTTTAGGTGATTCCTGACCTCCAATTAATTTATTCTCATATTTATTTATAATCAAATAAAAAAAATGAAACATATTTTTATAACGTTAACTTTATTATTAAGTAAGTTTGTTTATGTATATATATATATTATTTTATTATTTATTATTATTTATCTTGTATTTTCTTGTTTTTAGTTTGTAAATGTATCGCCGGCGATTTGTTCTTTTCTATTCAAGATGTGACAATTCTACTTGGAGAGCAAACCAATTTATCATTAATACTTACAGAGTATGTAATTTGAAAAGTTATTATATTAATGTCCAAATGTTTTCAGAATGGAAAAGAGAGATGCAGCTATATATCATTTTTTTAGGTTGATGTTTCGTTATAAAATTATATTTATAAACTCCACTTGATAAGATATTGTTTATATATATATATGGAATAATGCTTTCCCAGGTTGGTCCGCGTTCATTGTTCAGATTGACTCGACGTTTCGGCTCTCCTTTTGGAGCCATTTTCAAGAGTTTTGTGTTAGGAAGTGATGGTGGTGGTGGTTTGTTTTCGGGGTCCCCAAATTTTGTGGGTGAGTGTCTCTGAGGTTTGGATTTCCCTCTGAGATCTAGGGCGGGTTTGGTTGGGTGTTGTGCTGTTGGTGTTCTGTTTGGGTTGACTTCGAGGCTACTCCTCGAGTCAGAATGTTTGTGGTTGTATTTGCCTCTGTGTTCTAGGTAGTGGTTGGTTGGATTGTTTCTTAGGAAGTGTTTGGTTGGATGGTATGGTGTCAGTTAGTGTGGCTCAATTCCGGAATCTCAATCTGCCTACTCCCTGAGTCGAGGTGTTACCTGGTCGCTCGCCGGAGCGCAAGAGGCCAGCTCTCGATCGTGTTACTACCCTCGTAGTCCCTGTGGAGGGAGTGGGGAGGGGTCGGGTTAGTTAGGACCCGCAAGATTGCGACCCCGAAAACAAAGCACCTCCACCATCACTCCCTAACCCAACACTCTTGAAAATGGCTTCAAAAAGAGAGCCGAAACGTCGAGTCATTCTCAACAATCAACGCAGACCAACCCGGGAAAGCATTATTCCACATACAACCAGCCGCGGAAACCTTCCAGAACATATATATATATATTCCTCTACCAATACCTAAAAATTGAAATGATTCATTTACATTAGAGGAGTTTGTGGCTGTAGATTAGTAATTATTGAGATGGTGCAGCCAGGGAGGTTTTTTCACCAAAAAAATGATAATTCCCATGAAAGATCGTATTGGCATAA
Source organism: Anisolabis maritima (assembly GCA_010014785.2). Lineage (NCBI taxonomy): Eukaryota > Metazoa > Arthropoda > Insecta > Dermaptera > Anisolabididae > Anisolabis > Anisolabis maritima. The sequence continues at coordinate 4,428 of JAAAKE020152359.1, forward strand.
AAGGAACAAAATATATAATACTAGTATAAACAAATATTTGTTTCTCAAAGCTCTACTTTTAAAATACAAGTTACAAGTGAAAAAATGCTTTTTATACAAGTAAACAATCTCACTTGTAATTATTTGCTAGAATTATGAATATTTTGTTATTGTTTATTTTGCTTACTAATGAAAATGAAATCTATCAGTCTAAAAATACAAGTCCTGTTCTTTGAGAAACAGAATTTTCAAGTCCTTTTAGAAAGTTTACTTGTTTCATGTCAACTTGTTAACTTATATTTTGAGAAATATGACTCAGGGCTAAATAAAGTTTGACCAAAACGTCTCTTTTTTTGGAAATTTTTATTTAAAAAAAACTTCCCTCACAAACCAACAATAATTGAAATTATTTATTTGGCCTATATATTAAGCTCTGAAGATGCTCCAAAATGTCAACCTAGATTGGCAATACATGATAAATGTAAAAAAATAATACCTAGCTGTATCTCTATGTGATTTATTTAAAATTAGTATTTTTTTTTTTTTTTTTTTTTTAAGAAATCTCTCAACTAAGGAATACTCGTTCAATAGAAATTCGATTATCCGAAAGAGACTGGACTAATTTCAATTTTCCTGGCTTTCCAAAATTTTTAATTTTTAATTTGTATTTGATCATCTAGATGACATTTGGTCCAAATTAGTCTGGATAATTGAGTTTCTATTGTATTTATATTTTTTAGGAGAAAATCATCTAAATATTCATATTCTCTAAATAGGCAAATACTCGAAAACTAATAATAAAAATAGTAATATTTATTGATAAAAATAATTTCCATTACATCCTAATTTCATAATTTCTATTACAAAACAAACAAATGTTTTCTTAATACAAATATTTCATATTGCGATAAAAAGAATCCTTTCCAATTAATTGATTATATAAATTAATATTTAAAAATCAAATTAATATATTTTTGCTTGTAAATAATAAACCTAACAATATCTTATTATTAGCAATAATGTCAACAAACCATTTTTATTCTTAGTGTGCTTAACCTTTGAATTTTAAATTATTATATTAATTTATTAAATTGACATTATTGTTAATAATAACTATTGTTAGATTTTATTTATTATTGATTATGATTCTTAAATATACAGATATTTGATTAAATACTTAACTGATTAGCAAGAATATTTTTTTTATTTTCGTTCATACTTTGAATTTTGGTAATATAAGGGCTCGGAGAAAAGAAAAAAAAAACCAGCCGCCTTTCTCATCTCTATTCGGCAAATTTTTTTTTTCTCCGAGTCCTTTGAAAATTAATCTGCCCAACATTATCTTACTTATAATTATTTTAGTAATATATTTTATGTTGTTGTAGCTGCTGCTGTTAATCTTTGTTTTCCTTTTTAGTCAAAACGTACCAGAAGAAATCACTGTAACATTCAAGGAAACACATTCCGATTTAATACGAGTAGAGCCTACAAGTTTCAATATCTCAAGACCAGGCAAATGGGATTTCATTTTATATGCATTGAAACCAGGACATTCCGAGTTGTACATAGAAATTGATCCCAAAAACGCTACACGGTAATCCATTTTTATTCTTCTAATAGTGAAATAAAAGAGAAATTTGTAAATTTTTTTAACCTATTTTGATAATCATTTATTTATCAACAAAAAAAAAAAAAAAAAGGTTGAGAGACAAGTTGCCATAAATTATTATTCGTTAAATTGTAATTTAAGCTGTAAATATTATTATAATAATTAGATAATAATAAATCATTATATATAATATAATTCATCCTATCTAAGAGATTTATGTTTTTATTCCATGATAGGAAATTTTTTTTCTTATAAAACAAAAAATCCACTTTGGATTTCTTTATTGATTGATATTGATCAAATATATATATTGATTGGCCCTTTTCGATCTTGATGCAGCCCACTCTGCATTGAGACCTGACTGGAAATTCAAAAGTCGAAGAGGGCCAGTAAGGGGTAGCAAATCAAGTTATAAATGTAGATGTTATATATAAATCTGGTCGCAGATATTACAAAAAAAAAAATTTTTTTAAATTCAAAATAAAATCATCATTTAATATTATTATTAGTTGATAGAGAAATTTACTTTTAAATATTTCAAGTGTCTTAAAAATTCTAAATAATATAATAATAATGATAGTTAACAAAATATAAACTATAATTCCACAAAAATAAGATTATTTATATTTCGACAATAATTTAATTGAATTTTTTTTTTAATTTCACCGAAACGTCTCGTTTTTTCAAGCGCCTCTTTCCTCTTCGCCTTATCATTAAATGATTAAAAAGCCATTAATAGATAAATAATAGAGATTTGCAATTTCAGCTATTCGGAGGCATTTTCAAGAATCACCATCCAACATTCTTGGTCCTTATACTATTCAAGTATAGTTGTGGGTTGGATTTATTTTGCTGCTTGGTCGATATCATTCTATCCGCAAATTTATACTAACTTCAAAAGAAAAAGGTAATATTTTCTTGGAATTAATACAATAAAATGACCATTTTCCTGGTCCATGGAGGTAGAGCTCTTCAAGGGTTAGCTTCCCGACTTGAGCTCTAAAATTTATTTCAAAATAATATTGTATTAATTCTTTGCCCAATATTTTATTCTATTATTTTACTTAAGGGCAAAAATGCCGTTCTTTTGAAAGTGCCACTTAAACAATCGTCTCACTATATTTTTTCTTAGCTACTTTGGATTTGCTTTCATTTTAATCAACAATGAAGGAAATTTTTTATTCCTTACTTCTTCCTATATCGTTATATCGTTTAGAAAGCCGTTATTATGCAGAATGAATAAAATTTTTTTTTTTTTCAGCGTTGTTGGATTAAATTTCGATTTCCTTTCTCTAAATCTTGTTGGATTTTTTCTTTATTCCCTCTTCAATTGTGGGCTCTATTGGATTCCTGTTGTTCAGGTATTTATTTATTTTAATTAATTATGTTCTAAAATGTATTAATAATAATTTTCTCTTAGGAAGAATATAAAACGAATCACCCCAGAGGCCTGAATCCTGTTCAACCTAACGATATTGGATTTTCAATTCATGCTTTTCTAGCAACTTGCATTACAATATTTCAATGTTTCATTTATGAGGTATTTCTTTTTATTTTAAATAAATAAATAAATTAATTATTAATTTATTTTTTATTTTTCAGAGGGCAAGGCAAACAATATCAATTACAGCTCGTGTGATTCTTGCAATTTTTGCTCTAGTCATTGTTATCACTTTGATACTAGCCAGCGTGAATGTTCTCACATGGCTTAATTTCCTTTATTATTGTTCTTATATAAAATTAGCGATTACGCTGATTAAATATGTTCCTCAAGTAAATAAATCAATTAATCAATTTCTTATTTATTTATTTATTTATTTATACAATCAAATTCTAATTGAATTTTTTTTCAGGCCTATATGAATTATAAACGAAAAAGTACTGAAGGATGGAGTATAGGAAATATATTCTTAGATTTCACTGGTGGAATTTTGAGTATGCTTCAAATGATTCTCAACGGATATAATTATAGTAAGTATTTGATTTGGTTTAGTTTTGTTATGAAAAACAATCCAATTATTTTGAGGTTATGAAAACAAGGAAAGGTTAGGTATTGTTGAACTATAATTATTGTATTGTTACCGAGCATAAATAACCATAATTCTCTTTAAATCAAAGTTTAAAGTCAATTATTTAACAAAAAAATTTTAAAAGTAATAAATTAATGGAGTCTTCATAAAAATTTGAAGAACTTTTTGTGATGAATATCAAAAAATTTTATTGAATAAAAAAAAAAGGGTGATTCAATAAGCCAAAATTGTTGGGTCTTTATCTTCATGCCAAATGAAAAATATTTTTAATTTAATTGATCGATCTGAAGATGGTCTCATTACTTAGGGAAGATCTTCTATATTATTATATATATTCTTGATCAAATGGCATTTTTTTCTTTCTATAAAAAAAAAAGATGTTTTTTAAAATTGTCTTGTTTGATATATTTTTTTTTTTGAAATTTTGGCACATATTTGCTTTACTGTATGGTTGAATTATAATTAAGGGTTATGAAGGTTTGATTTTAATCAAAGAAATTAACGAAAATGAGGGAAAAGTTTCATTCTTTTATTAATAAATACGATTCTTTTTGTAATATTTAATCTCTTGAAATATATATCTTAATGAGATAAGAGAAAGAGTCTAGTCATTCATGTTACTATGGGATAACAATTGATCTCTGACCCATTGATGATATCAATCGATCAATTTTCAAAAAAAAAATCCTCTTTTTTATCGATAAGGTCAGAATTTTTTCATTACCTGGTTGTGAGTCAGAGGCTCTAGCAAAAAAAAAATGAACATATAGAGGATAACATTTAACAAAATGATTACCACCAGCAACAATTAATCATAAATCATAAAGGAATAGAAATGAGAAAGCTTCTATATTTATTTCTTCTCAGCTAACGATTTGGTCCGGATCTTCCTCTTTCATATTGACATTCAAAAAATGATTTTCTCAGGACTGCATATTCTCATTTATGTTAATCATTTCATGATTTATGATTTATTTGCTGATGGCATTCATTTTTGTATATAAATGACTGGAAAAATTATAAATCATACTATTCTCCTCAAAAGTATTTTGTTTCGTCTTTTAGGAGAGCTATATAAAAACCGAAAATCATGTCATTTATTGCTCTAGCAACTGGATCTAGAACTACGAATAGCATCTCCCTTTTTAATTCATTTGAACTCTGCATGTCGATAGAAACTGAAGCCGTTATGATTTTGATCTAATTGAATAATTCATTTACCATTTCATTTGAAACTTTAAACTTGTAATATGGTAATTGTTTTATGGCTTGTTGAGACAACTGCCATTTAAATTCTTTTCCTTTCTCTTATGTTGTTATGAAAGTATGGAAAATGAGGTGCTCGTTTTTTCATTTTGAGCTACAAAAATTTATTTATACCTAGCTATCAATTAATATAAATAAATAAAGACGGAGTCTAAATGCCCTCAGATGCTGAAAAAGATTTTTAAAAAGAGATTTCTCAAAAAAATTTTTGAAAATACCAAATACGTCCCGTGGCCTCAGGCATCTTAATCAAAATTAGAAAAAAATAATTTTATTTAAAATCTAAATAAATTCTACTATTGTAAATAAGAAAATCAAATTGAAATTTATATTTTATTATTAAAATTTTATAAAATGTAACTGATTAATCATCCATTATAATTTATTTAATCCATTTTCGAAAATATTCATTTTTCTCGTTACAACTTTTGCCATTTCTAAAATCAAAAACGAACAAAATTTCTTTTAAAAAATTTAATAAGATCATTGAAGGCCGTTTGGTGGCAAAACCAAATATTAAATAAATAATTTTATTTAGTTTTGCTGAAATTTGACTTTTTTTTTAAAGTCCCTTCAATACTTTGAAGATTATAAATCATTTTACGCTATTTATTTTTTCTATATTATCTCCTTCCTCTATTTATTGTGATAATTTTAGTATTTTTTGAAGCTTAATTTATAAGCTTTAAAATGATGTATAATTTTTTAGAAATAGTTATTTTACAAGCCAGTGAACCATATTTTTATCCGGCATTATGTGATTGATATCTTTTTATCCTCCATTTTACTAATACTACTTGAATCAAAACAAATAAATATAATAATTAATAATAATTTTTTTTTTTTTTTAGATGACTGGGATTCAATATTTGGTGATCCAACTAAATTTGGATTGGGTCTTTTTTCTGTGATATTTGACATTTTCTTTATCATTCAACATTATTGGCTTTATCGGTAAGTAGAAAATAAAATTTATTATTTATTTATTGATTTGAAAATCATCAAATTTGATCGTCTCTTAATAATATAATCATACTAACTAATCTTTATTGGATTATAATATTTTTTGTTTATTTTTTGAAACCTTTGTTATTGAATCAGTAGAGTAGTTGATTATTTTTCTAATTAATTGCTTTTGGTTATTTATTTATTTACTCTTTGTAGTTATGCTCTTTTATATTATAACTATTATCGTTCCAAATAACATGTATTATTGTCTATAATCTATTCATACAGTTTGGATGCAGAAGATTTAAGTTTTGGCTCAATAGAGTCCCAAATAAAATTTCTACAAGGTAAACAGAACCAATTAGTTTGTTTTTTTTTTTTTTTTTTTTTTTTTTTGTTTTTATTTTTGTAAGTTCTTATTGAAAATGTGTTTTTTTTTGTTTTTGTTTAAAAAAAATTAAGGTTTTTTTGTTTTTTTTTTTTATTTTTTTTTTTA
>JAAAKE020152370.1:0-12582 GCA_010014785.2 Anisolabis maritima
TAAATTCTTGTTTTTTATGTTTTATTAATATGCTCTTAATTTTTTTTTAACCATCCCACTACTTTTAGCCCGCCACTTCGACCACTGGTTAAAATGGAAACCTTGATAAATAAACCGCAATTCATTCGTCAAGTAGGCTAAATTAAATTGAAAATTGAAAATTATTACTTAAATAGTGAAATTGAATTCGATCCTTAATATGTCTCAGAAATTCCTCTAGCCTTACTATGTAGTTGAGTAGGTAATTCTAAAATGATGGATGCAACCTGGATACGACTTCGATGTAATCTAGAATCTAGCCTTAATCTAAGGAATTAAAAGAAAATTCTCAATTACAATAGACAATGTCCAATATGGGAAGAGATAGGAAGTAATCAATCATTTTGTATTGCTTTTTCAAGCTCGTATCTATTTATTTTTTTTACATATAATAGATATTTATTTTTTTTAAATAAATTATCAATGTTTTTTAACATTTTGTTTTTCTAATTTAAATTCAATTTTTTTATTAAATTACTCCTAAAAGCATCGAGTACATTTTTTTAAATTAAAATGGGAAAAATGAATTTTATTAATAATATATGAGGGAGACTTGAAGTGTCTTCATTTTTAAATAAAAAAAAAAAACAATTTTTATTAAAACTTCACTTTATTTTTTTACATAATCTCCTTTCAAATTAATATATCAACTGTCTTTTCAATTTTTTTCAAGCATTGAGTTTTTGGCATGAGAAAGCTGTCCGCGCGTTGGGAGCCGCGTAAAGAAAAAAGTGCTATTTCAACAGGACAACACGCGATCCCATATAGCCGCAATTGCTACCGCAAAATTGAATGAATTACGGTCCCAATTGATTCTGTATCCCCCGTGCTTTCCAGATTTGGAAGTGTGATTTTTTGTCCCCTAATCTGAAAAAATGGCCCAGAGAAAAGAAATTAACTTCAAATGATGAGATAATCGCTGCCACCGAGGCCTTTTTTTTCCGAATTGTAGTCATCGTACTTTTTGGGAGGTTTGGAGGCCGATTTTTTTGACGATCATAATACTTTCTCACTTTATATTTAAAAGAAAGTAAATAATCTGGGCGTCACGGCCGCACATTATACAACTTTCTCTTATCTAAGGTAAGGAAAATTGTCTACTGCGCTGTAACACTTCGTCGGGCATCCGCCGCTGGTGTGATGTCATAATACACAATTTTCCTTACCTTAAGAAAGAGAAAATTGTGTGATGTAAGGCATTCAAAATAGAAGTACATGGACTCAAAAATATACCAAATCTTATCAAAATCGTGAGATGTTGAACATTTCATCCTAATCGGTACAGTCCCAAAGATGAAACCTAGCGATACCTCGCACCTGAATCCCATCAAAATCGTTAGAGCCGTTTTCAAGAAAAAATTTACATACGTACATACATATAATTTCATACATATACAACATTAGCACGTTTAATAATAGAAGATAGATAAATATTTTTAATTCCTTTGTTTGGCAATAAAAGAAATTTAAATGCTAATTTAATTTCTTTTGTATTTGTGATTTATTTATTACACACAAACGAATATCTCTAAAAAATGAAAGTTAATATAACCTAAATAGGTAACATTATATATATACGTAGTCGGTCAAAAATTGTCTTACTTTAGGTAAGAAAAAAAAAGTGATATGGGATCGTCACACCAAATTTTTATTACTAATAAACAAAATACAATTTGAATTTTTTTATTGTTACAGGATTCCTTTTATATTGATAATAATGAATTTAATTTGAAATCAATAAATGAAGAAAGCAAAAATGAAGAATTTCATTGGTGTATTTATCGGTAGGTTTTTATAGTATTAATAATTATCATCAGTAAAATAAAGAATGGAAAAGGTGATCAATATTTGAAATTCCTTACCAATGAAATTATAAAACTTTTTATAATCATCATATAAATTTTAATTAAAAATTATTTTTAACTTTTAGAAATTTTCCTCTTCTACCAAATAAAATATTTGAACATTATGGGGGCTACGGTTGCTATATATATGGAGTAAATTCTAGATTTAATGAAAATAAACTTAGCATTGTAAGTTGTTTTATAACATGGAATGCACACAATTGGACCATTCCTTGTGGAAAAGTAAGTAGAAATTTATGAATTTCTATAAAAAAATCTTTAAAAATTGTTTTGTTTATATGCTGGTGGAGAGATAAAACTTCCCTAACTAAAGATCAATGATTCATTTCTCGTCCTGAACGATGAAATTTATTTAAATTATATTTGCTAGTAATTAATTTAAATAAATATGGAGTGAGTATATATAACGTTAGATGCCAAAAAAAGATAAAACAAGTATTTTTTATTGTGAATTCTCGCAGGAAAGAAAAATTTACTTTCGCCTTCACCGTGTGACATATGACACAACGAACTCTCCTTAGGTCGTTATTTGTCAATGATACTCTCAATTTCATTGTATGATCTCTTCGTTCAGTAGAGCACACTTATGAATCCTAAAAATGGACAAAAGCTACTTTTCAAAATATAATTTTTAGAAACATTTAGAGCTAGATTATTCGAATTTTTTCAAAATGAAATGTAATTAATATATTCTAATTTTAAATACTAATATACAAATAGCTTATTTTAATATAAAAAAAAATATTTTAATCATATATTATTATTATGTAATGCTGTATTATTATATTAAAATATAATATTTTTGTAATCTGTTTTTCTTTTGGGAAAAGGAGGGGATTCAAAAATCTTGCACTCGGGCGCCACAAACTGTCCACGGAACGGCCCTGCCAGCGATGTTTTGGCCGAAATATTTACCTAATAATGTGGAGTATAGTGGAGCCTGAAAAAACTCTTATAGTTTATCTATCTAAAATACTTCACCTTTAATTTTTTAATTTTTATATATTGTATGTAAACAGAATACTTTCCTTCAATTTATTTTGCTAAAAGGAAATATTTTTGGTTCTAACTTTGTTTATATTTCCACTCTATGATTTATGAATGATTTCATTCAGTCAGGATTTATTATCTTTTGCAAAATAATAATAATAATAATAATGATAATAATAATATTAAAATAGAAAGATAATAATGAGATTAGTAAAGATAAAGCGACCTATGAATTTTCTTTCTCCTTTTAAGACTCCATCAGGGAATATTATCCTGTTTACTGCAAAATATGAAGATCAAATTGCCAGCACTTTTCGATCGGATACAGAAATGAGAAAATATCGAAATTGTTATTTTCAAGCGAGCACTTGTTGCAATGCTATGACGAACGAAACTACAGTTGACCTTAATGGTAAGTAAGTAATTTTTTTATGAATTTTTAGCTGTTTTAAGAATTAAATTTTTTTTTGTAAAAAAAAAGTGTAAAAAATATTACAGAGTGTAAAAAAAGTGTAAAAAAATATTATTCATCTAAAAATTCCGAAATGGGTTCTGGTTTGGTACTAAATTCTAAAAAATAATTTTTATACCCTGCTAAAAGAAAAAAATGGAATAATGTGTAGGTTAAAAATCTAAATATTTTCTTTAATATGGCCTTATTTTCTATAGGCTATAGATTAGAACATGCTCCCGGATTCCCTGCTTACAGGTGTAAAATTTTAAAGTAGTCTAGAGATGACACTAAAAATAAGGTGTTTAATTTTTTTTTAAAATGAACTTTAAATAAAGAAAAAGCAAACCAATATAACTAAAACAAAATTAGCAAGTGTATTTTAGCTTTAATTTTAGTCTAAATATTATGATTAGCTTGTCTTTTATGATAAGGGAAGAGAAAGCTACGTAATCCGTTTCTTTGTTTTGTCCACATAGAGACATAAGATCATAAGGAATAAGAAGGCAGACTAAAGGAAAAAAAGAAGTCCTTGGATGCCAAAAGCCGAAAGGTGACATGGCTACCACAAATAGCCAATAAGTGACTGAAGATGGACCAATAAATTTTGTCCGTCTCCTTTTTTTTGACATCCAAGGGCCTCTTTTTTGCTGCAGTCTGCCTCCTTAATCCTTTGTTAGCCTCTGACTACTAATCGATAAGTAGCTGAAGACCAAGGGAAATTTTCCTTTGGGCCTATAGTATGATCCAAAAAAATGCAAGCATTTGTTTAAGAAGAACTCACTAATACAGATGGACGTGTAAAATAGTTAGGTACTCAGCTCCTTTAGGGGACTGGGGAAACCATATGATGTATTCTTATGCCGCAATCTGTATATATTAAAAATGTCTGTTTAATAATATATATAATATATAATATATAATATATCACTTTTCTTTAAAATTTTATTTAAATTAATCTGACACAATTGATTTTACTAGTTAAAAGATTAAAAATTTGATATGTATTGTTTTCCTGTGATTTGGAAAATAAAAATAATTATTTATCTAATCTGATATTCTAAATTTCTGAATTTAAATTAAAGAAAATAATTTTTTCTTATTTTCCTGCTTAGTTAAATCAGATTTATGTTTTTATCTTGGTAGTCATTTTAAGACTTCATTCTGCATCGTTTAATGCAAAGTTAGAGATATTAAGTTAAAAGACAATTCTTTTGAGGAAAATTGTGAAAGAATGAAGGATTATATCTAGCTCTCAACACAATCCTCCTAATTATCTCTTGAACTGTTAAATATTTTTTAGAGAAGAAATTAATATCTCCAACGGAAGTTTATTGGGTTAAATTAATAGATAAACAACTATCAAAGATAATTTAGAGATAAAAATATTTTGAGAGAAATATAAAAGGTGCCAATGATGAAATCATTTATTTTTGATTAAAAAAAAAATTAACATAGGTTTGTTCCATGAGTAATCTCCAACCATTTTAATCAATCAGATGCTTATGCAATACATTTATTGTACTTGAATAATGCTTTCTGCATGCCTCTTATGGTATAAGTATAATTTCAAATAGTTGGAAATTGCTCTTCGAATATTAAATATTTTATCGATAATTTGTAAAATTTGGTATTTTAATTTGAATGATTCTTAGATATCTCTTTCCATGACAAAATTTAAAGGGAAGAGAGAGGGGAGGCAAAGACTTGTAGAGATAAATTGTTTGTAAAGAAAGGTGAAATAAAAAATTACAAGTGAGGGGAGCTTTGCAAACATTAATTTACACGAGGTGTAAAATTTGTTATCCTTTTTATTATAAAGAGTAATAAATAAATATTAAATACCCTGTCCTTTGAAGCAGAGGGAGAGTTCTCACCTCACCTACCAGTGGTTCGCTTTCCCAATTAATATCAATAAATATTAACGGAATTTAAATGGCCTCCAAAGAGACTTAAAAATTTAAATAATTATTAAAGTAAAATGAAGCGTCCCAAAGTATTTTGCCACATTATGACTGCATTTATCTTTAGAAAAATTTTAGTAAGTATAATCTATATATATATTAATTGCGAAGTTTTTGTTTGTTTGTTTGTCACGGGAATTTAAGTAATTTTCCGTTGAGCTGGAGCTTTGGAATTTTTATTTATTATTAAATATTGAAAATGCTATGAAAAATGTGGTATCACAAAAAAGATTTTGGAATAAAAAATTATTAAAAATATGCAGAGCTAGTCTTAGAAATTGCTTTGACTAACGATCACAATGCTCCCAAGTGGACAATTTTAAAAGCTATTAGTATTAAAGAGGTATTTTTAAATTTTCAACTATGGATATTTGACATCTAGGATTCGTTTTAAATTTTTTCAAAAGTTTTTATAATTTCCCCCTTCTCCCTCTCCCCTCTAAAGAAATAAAAATAGTCTAAGATTTGTTTTTGTTGTAACACAGGGGGTCCAGGGTCCCATGGATTAGCGCGTACCCCATCGAAGGCGAGCTGCTTAGCTAGTAGATTAAATTTCTGATTAATCTTGTTTCTCTTTCTTTATCTGAGGTCACTGTCCGATGACTTGGGACGGCTGGCAATGTTGGGAATCAGCTCCTGCGGGAACTATTCAACAGACACTCTGCCAAGATCATATGTACTTCGAACAAGGACCTTCTTGTCAACGTAAGCTCTTCTTATATTTATGTTGCTTTTACTTCAAAGCTTATCATTTATTTATTCCATCATATTATGTAGAAAATATTAATTGGGCCTTAATAATAAAATAAAAAAATATGAAATAATCTCTTCTTATTACTCTAAAACTATTTGGTCTTTTATCTACCAAGTAAGGAGGTTATCCTTTTTAAAGATCACTCGTTGAAGATGAATGTGTTCTTTATGTCCTTTCTAGAAGCCTGAGTCCTGATCTGTTAGAGTTGTCCCTATGTCTTATCAAATTTCATACTTGAGGATTGTTTTTCTTTAATTTAAGCTTAGTGAAAAAATCCGATTGTCTGTGTAGAACAGTAATGCGTTACAACCTACTCCACGATCGATAAATATATTGTAATTTTTAAATAAAATGGAAAATAAAAGTGAATGACTAATAAAATTGGCCTGGAATAAATTTAATTTAAAGGGACAAAGAGTTGGAGAGAAAACCCTTAAATGGTGTCTAAAATTATATTAAAAGAAAATTTTTTTGTAAAATAGTTTAATTTGACCTTTGAAGAAGTAGTAAATAATATTAATTTATTAATCTTTTATTTTTTTAAATAGAAACAAAAATTTTGAATTTAAATATAATTTTTAATGGGACACATGGAAAAGAGCTATTTTTGTTATTATTAAAATGAATGATCGGCTTTGTTTACAATTATATAAAAATATTTTCCAAAAATTATGAATCGCTATTAATTTTATAATATTGGTAAATGTTGGTAAATTTTTTATATTTACAATTCAGGTATTGTAAGGAAAACAAAACATTTCATTATAATAGGATGATTTTCTACAAGTTTTTTTTTTCTTTTCAATTAAATATAAAATATACTAAGTAATTCTAAAATACTTTGATTTTAAATTAACCCAGCTGAATAAATTCTTTTTTGCTTATTCATATATATTTATTCTATTTTATTTAAAATTCGATATTCTCTCTTAAAAATACATATAAAATTATTTTAAATAATTTTATATTTAAGCTAGATACCCTCATCGCATGCACCTCGAAGCTTTTCAATAAAATCGACGAAAGAATTCTAGTTTCTTTACCGGTGTATTTTTGCAGATTTGTTTCTTTTCTCAAAATTCGCTCTCATGATTTTGATATAAATCAATTATTTATTAGATGATCTTTGAAATATATTAACTATTATTTCGTTATAAAATAGTAAACCGGCTACTAAGGGGGCTGACACAAAAAATCTGATGTGACAGCACTTAACCCAATTTTCTTTACATCGGTGCGGGGTATTTATTGGTTAAAACTTTCCCCAGAAATGTAATTATTTTAAAGAACTAGAAATGTAAATATTCAAATTAGAATATAATTTAATATTTATTTTTTTCATTTCTGAATTTTTCAATGAACTTAATATATTTTCCTATATTTCTAAAAACATCCCCCCCCCCCCTCCAGAAAACGAATTTTACTGCGCCACTGTTTTACAGGCCAGCCAAGGAGTAGGCACAATCCTAGCTAAGGGTCTTAAAGGATCCAAAATTTATAGAAATTAAAAAATAAAATAATTTTAGGTGGGAGGGTGGGGGAATCCTAATGTACTCTGGGCTTCCTCTGCAAAATGATCATTAAAATTCAATAAATGAAAAATTTTCTCTTTAAATAGATATAAGAATTTAAATTTCTAAAAACATAACTGTCTTAGCATAAATCTTAAATGATAAGATAAGAAAATATGCTATCACCGGATAAGCGTGTGAACGGGAGTTTAGATTATTATTATTTGTTCATAGAAATACTTTTATGGGGTTTTTCTAAATACTTTTCAGTGAAATTAGATCACAGGATATTGGATCAATTTTTAAAACAAGCCTAACTTTATATAAACTAAACTAATAAATGAAAAATTATTTTAATAATAAGAACAAAATGGGTGCTCTATGAAGGAGTGGAATCAGCTGGTAATAAACATATTTTTTCAATCAAAATAATTAATGAAAAGAAAACAAGTATGAAATTTAAATAGAGAAAGGATTTTCAAAACATTGAACAGAAGGAAAGCTAGTGTTGGTCCTATGAAAGGCCCTTCGAAGATGCTTCGATTAGGACCCCCCATCTCACCTTCCTGAATGGAAATATAGGATTAGTTGACTTGGCAGAAGTATATGGGAGGAGTTACAGGAAATTATTAATAATAGAGAAGGGGTGTAGATACAATGGCCTGAATAATAAAGTTCGTTTTTGCAAGCTGGAAGGTAGGCAGTCGAAATAACCATCTCGTTAATGTTTTTTTCGATGTGGATCACGTTGAGGACCTCTGAATTAATTAATTCATTAGTAAGTTTGACTTTTGGGTTACCTACCACTACCTTCCAGCAATCAAATAAGAACTAATACCTGTAATCCCTGAAAGATGGCTGCGGCCAAAGATCAGGTGGTTATGATGTGGAAGCAGATAAATTTAGAGAGGAGGGTTCAAAAAAAATGAATAGAATAAATTGATTTCAAATAAACTCTCAATTATAAATATCAGTTCTCCTTTATAAAGTTTATAAAGTTAAAAACATGGATAGCTAGTTAATTGAATTTTTTTTAAGGTTGAATATAAAGTTTGAGAAAAGCAGGATATGCAGGTTTTGATCTTTTTCAATAGATTACGTGAGGAGAGTTCATTCCTTTCCAGCTACGAAATGAGATGAAGCCGCCGAGTTTTACAAAAAGGATGTTCTCATTTGGTTTACTCCCAAGAGGGAATGAATAATGAAGAGAACACCGCCTACTTCAAGGGGCTCTAAACTTTCTTTCAATCAACATATCAAAAGGCAATTAATGAGCACTTAATTAGATCACTAATGAGAGCGGTTTAAATGTGTATTGAATTGGAATGGGGAACATATTACTATATTACTCAAATGTAATAAATATGTAGAAAAATATAAGATAAAAAGTTACAGGATTAATATAAATATAAATAAAAAAAAGAGTTTAATATTTGCCAAGGTCTCTTTCATTTTATTTGGACCGAATAGGCCCATCTACCCATTTGCCCGTTTATTTACCCGAGATGCTTTCGTATAAAGAGACACACAGCTCAAACCCAGCCGACCTCTGACCATAGCCATCTATCGGCACCCCGTGAAGTTACTTTATTTCCTAACTCTAACTCCTCCTCCTATATTCATCCAGTCGGTTCCTTTCAACCAATCTAACCTATGCTAGGGAGGATCTCCTAGTTTGAGGAGGGACTCTCTCAGCACCGGAGTGTAGCCTACTCCTTGCGAAGAGTGCATCATTAAGAGGTCCTTCTTTACGTCCCTTCCATAGGACGGGGGTGTCCCAGCAACTCCCTCTCCTTGTAGAGTTGGTGATGGTGGTGGGATCCGGTGTTCCAATCCAGGGCATACTTGAGGATTTGTTTACGTTAAATATTTGTATTTATGAATGATGAAAAAATCCCTTCTGCCCGGGATGCGAACACTGATCTGTGCAGAACGGAGACAACCTACCGATTGCTCCACAGAAATCCCTAAAAGAGTTTAATGAAAATCTCATAAAGAAGGAAAAGGAGTTAAGTATATCTAGAAACAAGAGCATCCTGCTCTGATATTTTAAGAATGTCTTTTGTGCAAAGGTCTCTTTGCTTATTTCGAAGGCAGGTGGCGCAGCTAGTATTATAGTATATAACCGTTTGTTTCTTGCAGGTTTAATAACTTTTTTTAGCCATTCTTTTTTTCCTGGATCTCTTTAAATATGTAAATTCCTTTAAATTTAAATTTTTTGCCTAATTTAAATTTCTTATTTTTTCTATTTTCTAAATTTAGTAGCTAATAATTTTCTTTTAAAAATATTCATGGTCTTTTCATTCATTAACGGTTTATTTTAGAAAAAAAATTCAAATGAAGATAAAAAATTTGCATATTCAATCATAAATGTATAGACAGACAAAAAGAAAATAAAAAGAGAACAATACGAGAGAAGAAACAAATATTTTAAAGAGAATGAATAACATTTGAATAAAATGTTTCCTTAAAAAAAAATACTTGAACAATTTTGAGAACCGTATATTTAAATTTTTAATTCTTTGTTTCATGCAGACTATAATAATGAATTTCCAATTCAATTCATTGGATCATCATTATTTAGGCAAATGCTTTCAAACACGAAGAGCCTTAATCTCTGTCCTTGGCATCCCTTGAATTTATTTTATTCTCTTATTTATACTAGACGAATCCTAATCATCTCGAATTCCTTGAATCTTCATATAAGAAGAGCAAGAAAAGAAGGCTTTTATTGAAAACCAAGTTTTGTATTTTATTTATTAATTAAATCTGCAACAAATATATTTTTTATTAGTGGGCAACGTAGTAGTAATGTAGTTAAAACTAAACATTTGTTTTAAGTCTATAAATATTAAGATTCGAAGAAATCAAATAAAGAAAAAAGCATTAACACTCCGAATTTTTTTCAGGATTTAAGGATTCTAATGTTCTCTTCTTATATACTTCTCTCGTATATATTAATATATTTTTTGTTAGAATCTTCTTCAATCATAACTTGTCAGTGACTGACAAGTTATGATTATTCTAGTAACTTTCTTGGGAATAATACTGGGATCGGTTCTTGTTACTTTCACCAGCACTAATAGTTGGTAAATTTTGGCAATAAGGTTGATTTGAACCTGACCTACCTTCAACTTAGAATTAAAAGCTTAGCCGTCTCTGTCCTCGGCTAATCGCCTTCTCATACCATATTAATTTCCCAGTCATCTTGTAATATTTTCAGGAGAGAGGAAGGGCCTTCCTATTATGTAGTAGAATTTAGATTATTTAATTGAAAAATTCTATAAATTATTCTCTAATTCTTCAAATTAACAAATTAAACAAAAATTTTATAAATTATAAGAAAATTGCACTGTCCCTTGGTGCAGAGCTAGATGTCTTGCTTCATATACCAAACAAAGGTCGGTGGTTCGCTTCTCGTCCTGGGCGACAGATATTTATTTATATTATATTAGCTACCAATTAATATAAATAAATAAGGACGGAGTCTAAATTGCCTTAGATGTCGAAAAAGAGTTAAATAACCTTTTGATTTAATTTTAATTTAAAATAAATCTTTAGATTATCTTTTAAATATTCTAGTCCTAAAAATATATTTGGAAATATAACATTTTTTAAAAGATGCCCTAGAACGATCTTAGGCGTCGTTTCTGGCCGACCTTGTCTCTCGTATCTTAATCAGGGAAACAGGCCTATAAATGTTTTAAAAACATATGGCCAAGGCCACTCCAGCTTTTAATTAGACAAATAAAAATAAACTAATTTAATTAATTTTGATTATTCGCAAAATTAGCAAATATTCAGTGATGAATTAAAAAAAAATTTAATAGTGAAAGCTGAAAAGCTTTTTAATTGCTAGAGTTCTAACAAAATAAAGCTTCGGCATTTGCCATTAAGATCGTGCATAAATGATAAACAAATTGGTATTCGCTATCATCCCTCCCCCGGCCCTATTCTGTTAAAAAATAATATTTATTTTATAGAAAGTTTCTTATCAGATTTTATACAAAATTATTATTAATCAATTCGTTCATATATATGTTTAGGATTTAGGAATAAAGTGGAAAATCGATTTTAGAGTACAAGACATAAGAGAATTAGAAAACTTTTTTAATTATCTCTGTCTCTTGAGCAGAGATAGAGGTGTCACTTCCCTCTCCAAGGATCAGTGGTATGAGATCTCTCAATAACCAAAAGAATAGAAAGAGAAGGGCACCTCTTCTCTCACCTCCCAGTCTTGCTTTTTCTTTCTCTTTTCTACGAATCTCTCCATTTAGTTCTTCGTTATAATTTATTCTTTAAACATTGACATTTTTTGCTTTCTTATCGGTTCAGTTGAAATAGCAGATTTTAGGCTCCCTAAATACATTGAATGTGGTCGCGTCATATTTTATTTCTTCTCTTTATTGAAGCTCCGATGTATAAGCATGCAGTCTGGAAAATTTAGGAAGGAAGGCCTATTAATTCATTTTCTCAAAATATTTTTCTCTACTAATGATGCTAAATCTAGAATATTCCTACTTACAATGACTCCTTGATCGAATGGACTTCAGTTTCACATTCTTAAAGTCATAATTATAATAAAAATCATGAAAATTAGGCATCTTCAAATTTTAGTCTTTGAACAATTTCAATATAAAATTTTATTTAAAATCCATGACTATACTTGCATTGTTGGGGGGAGTTTGGGTAGGTGAATTCTTAATTGAATTAAATGTTTTTTACTGGTTCAATTTCATAGAGAAGTTAGTTTATACAAAATTATTAGTATATTTTATAGAAACCGATCCGTTCAGGGATATACACATATATTTACGATATAGAATTTAAGTGGTAAATAGATTATAGAGTAAATGATAAAATCTAAGAAGAGTAGTTTTTTATTTTTAAGTTTTTTCGGCATCTGAGGCCATATAGACTTTTATATATATATTTCTTGCACCACTTCATCTTCTAAACTGCTAGGCTTGTTGTAGTAGAATAAATAAAACACACAAAGGAATTGGCC
>JAAAKE020152392.1:0-12581 GCA_010014785.2 Anisolabis maritima
TTTCTTTACATAACATAAATTAACTTGTTTAGATTAAATTTAAAAATTATAATATATATAATTTTGAATATCTATATGAAAATTTTTCTTTAAGAAATACTTATCTGAGAGAATTATAATCTGATAATATCTTCAAAAAAATATTTTCTTCCAACTTCAAATGAAGTTGCAGCCGCAACAACTCTCGAGAAAGGTAGTAATAAAAAGACGCTTCAGTTGGAAAATACAAAAATATTGGATTTCTTTTATTTTTTTCTCTATTGATACTACTTTATCCATTCAAAATATTACAATATTGAATTACGATATCAGAAGTGATTTCTGCCTACAGCCCTATGTTAGAACAACAGAAAGAGTATATTAAAAAAACAGAGAGACAAAAAGTAACAATAATTGCATTTAGAATTTTTGTTTAATTTTAACTCAATATTCACCTATAATTCAGGCAGATGCATGGATTTTACTTTATTACAATTCGAGAAAATGTAGCTCTACAATAATGAGATATCGTGAAGGTCATTGTCACTTACAGTAATTAAATTGGTGCAAATTCATTTACTATAATAATTTGATTGTTCACCCCCCCTTCTCTTCCCCTTTAAGTCTTTTTCGGCATCTAGACTCCGTTCATATTTATTTGATATCCAATATAATTTAGATAAATTTTTTTCGCTCTGGGCGGGAAGCGATCATCTGATCTTTGATACGTGAGGGTAGACCTCTCTACGTCTGCACCAAAGGACAGGGCTGGCTGAGAAATTAAAGATATTGACTTTGTTAATATTGATAACCTTAAAAGTCAAGGGATGTGGGTTCGGATCCCAGGCAGTCCGATGAAAATTTATTTAAATCAATTGGATTGATGTAAATAAATATGCCAGGATAATTTGTATTGTATATAATAAATATTGAACTGTTTAAAGTCTATATAGCCTTAGATGTCGAAGAGACTTAAAACTTGGTCGTATTTATTTTGCTCTTTATAATTATATAGAAATAATCATTACTTCTATTCTAATTAATATTCACTTTGTCTTAAATGAGTTCATTTTATTATTTAATAGGTTATGCAAAAAATTTAAATCATTGAAAATTTTAGCTGATGAATATTTTTTAATATAATTCAATATAAATTAATTTATGATTAAAAAACTCGTATTGGGAAATACAGTGCACCCGAAGAAAGCCACTGAGAGTGGCCTAAACTTGGTATTTGATACAATCAAAATGATTTATGATATTGTAATTGCTACACTTCAATTTTTAATAGGATTACAAAACTCTCTTTTTCAACAAAAAATAATAATAATAATATGAGACATCAAATAAATTTATTTATCTGATTTCATAATAAACAACCCTTTGCTAAGAAAGAAATTTTCTAACTCTCTTCATTAAATTCAAGCACTTTTACGTTAAATTAGAATCTTGTTTACAACAATTTTTTCTTTTCCCACTTTAAACACGCCTATATACAAATTATCTGGTCAAGGTACAAATTAACTAGCAAATTACACAAGGTTACTAATTAACAAATGGAATTCACTTTGCGCGAAACTCAACCCCTCCTCTCCCTAGTCGATAGGTTACAAATTGCCTCTCTCTCTTCATTTATTGCTTAGGACTGATAAATTTGCTTTCAAGCAACAGTTAAGTCCGTCCTTTTTCGTTGAAAATATCACTTCATTAAATAAAATTAGATAAATATATCAAAGAGTTTGAAATTTCAATATTATTATTGAGGGAGGCCGGCTATTTTTAATTCCGAGGAAAGGATCTTTCCTAGACACTCAAAAGGTCTAGTTAACGATATTTATAATATCAATTTGTGATGTCGAAAATTCGGGTTGGCCACTTTTTTTAAATTAAAAATCTGAAAAAGTTAAATTTTTTTTTTTATAATTAAATATCATCAAATTCCCAATATACCATCTTATCAATGAGGCACTTAATGCTGAAAGGCGGGGAAGGGGCGGGGCAAAGAATTTTTATTCATTCATTTTATTCAGAATGATTAGAGCATTTTAATGATCCAAGTTTAATTAATTTTTTTATATATTATTATGATTCTTTAGAACCCCTGAGTAAATAGAAGTTAAATAAATTAAAAGAATTTTATTGAAAAGAAATGAAAAATAAGAAAACTAATTTTAAAAATTGAAAAACTAACCCCTGGGGTTCTGAGCGACAAAAATTTATTTATATTATATTGGCTACCAATTGGATTAAATAAATAAGGACGGAGTCTAAATAGCCACAGATGCCTATAAAAATATATATAAAAAAAAAAAAACCCTGGGGTTGCAGCCATTTTTCATTTAAGCATATCAAGGGGATGTTAAATTTCAATTTTTTTTAACAAATGAAAAATAAAGACACCTCGGTTCGTCTCTGTATCAATGTCACTATCGAGTAAAAAATTTTAACTACTTCCTGTATGAGACTGTAGATCCCAATCAGAAAGAAATAGTTCTGCACTTCAGGTGGCAATACTTCTTACTTTGAATGCCCTTTTATTTTTTGGTTTTTTAATTAATTTGTCAATTTCCCAACGAAGGTTATGGAGAAGAGTAGGCTTATAAAGAAATTTAATAAAATTAATTTTATATAATTAATATCTTCTTAATAATTGAGTTACAACTATATGAGGAACCAACCCACTTAAAGTACCTTAGTATACTCTTAATAGGTATCAGGGCAATGGTATCTGGAAATATTTTTATTTGAAACTGTTATTTCAATATATGCTTTGATTTTATCAAATAAATATCTCACATAGTGGTATATACTCAGTAGTTTTTATATTTTAATCAAATAATAATAATAATAATAATAATAATAAAAGATTCATTAGAAACTAATGAGTAGGGATTTAAGGACAAATTGCTCCCTCAAGAGGTTACATCTTCTCTATCAGAGAGGGACTTATCATAACAGAAGAGGATTACGCATGCACACACATTATCGACTCCCTGCCAGGAGCAGAGCAGATGCTGACATTTCTACACCCTCACCTCACTAACACTCTCTCTTTCACTCTACACATCTACACATCCACCAGCTACCCTCCGTCAAACATTATTTCTGGATGAGATTGATTTGTTCACCTTTTCTAAGCGAGGAGAACGTTAACCGCACACATCCAACAACCTGCAAAAGAGTTTAAAAAAGAGAGAAAGAGAGAGATAGAGAGAGGGCTGACAAATTCCATCACAAACGCATTCACTACGGATTTGAAAAATGGTAGATCGGCAAAAACTAAAGGGAAAAAGAAGAAACACTTCTATAATGGAAAATTTTATCATCCAAATGATCAAGCAATAAAAAATAGAAAAATATATAAGAAGGCAAGGTAAAATAAGGATTGGGGTAGAAACATTTCTACAATTAAAGACGAGCCATTACAAGAAGAGATGTGAGATTTCCTCAACAGTAAATATCCCCCCAAAAGCTTTACAGCATCTTTAGAGCTTAACAACACAGCGCCCCAACCATTTGGAAGTAAGATTGGGACTAGGGTGTCGAAAAGCTCCTCCCATGCCGCTTCTCCTCCTCAAGATTCTTCATGATAGATTATATTTGCCTCAATCAAGCATATTCAAATACTATTTTTGCAAATAATTATTTTTCTTATTTTTTTCATTAAAATAATATTAATAATATCTGGAAAACTTTCTTCTTTTTTGTCTTCATTATTCCTATGATGATTGATGAGATAATTAAATAATTTAATGTAATCTTGATGGCATCTTTTAAAGAAAGTTAGGAATGGGAAATTACCCAAGAATTGGCTACTAGAAAAAAAATCTGGCAACTCTGATTCAAGATCTTAAAAAAAAGACGAGATGTATGCGAAGATTTTAACCAAGGCAACAGCTGATCGATGCGACGAAAGGCGTTATGCATTATTTAACCCAGAGATGGTCCAGAGAGAGGATGCTGCAAGCCTCGATCGAGTTAAGCAGGACCTTCAATAAGTTTTTTTTTAACATGTTCTAAAATTTATACCATTAGCTATTCAAAGGATGCTGATTATTTCATGAATTCCTCCGGTTACTTTGAAGAAATTATTAGAAAAAAAAAGTACCTTCCATATATTCTCAAGTGCTGTCATATATTTTTTTCCTTGGAATTGCATCTTGCGGACTAAAAGAGACTAGATTCTCCCTCTCTCTCTCTCTTTCTCTTTGAAAGGATCAGTAAATTTAAATTCATCAAAAGAAATATTAAAGATGGTATATATATGATACATGTACTTCCCTAGCATTTTTATTTTTCTTATATTTATATTTTTAATAACCATTTGTATTAAACAAAACGGCTTGTCATGTTTGTCCTTATGCGTATAATTTCTATTTCTATTATGAAGAGAATTAAAAAAAAAAAAAACTCGGAATTAAAATTAAATTTTTAAGTTAAATCTAGATATAAAAGGGTAGACCTAGAATCCCAAAAGGTTATATTAAAAAGCTAATAAAATTTTATATATAATAAATTCTTTCTCTTTTTTCTTTATAAACAACCACGAATAGAGATGGCAAAAAAAAGGTTGAGTATAGCTTTTAGTATAAATTGTTTTGTGAACTTTATATATTGATGATATTGGGAGGAGGGGAAGTCGAACTCAGGATCTCCGACCTCTCCAGAAAAAGCCTTTGATACTAATCAAACAAACAACGTCCAAAGCGCACTCATTTCTACAAAAATACCGATAAAAAATAATTAGGGATGGTGAGTGAAAATTATTTATATGGATCTCATTTTTTAGTTAATCATTATTCCTATAGAAAATATTTCTTTTTATTTATTCTAGTTTTTGTGTAATTTTTTAAAAGTTTAATAAAGATCTAGACGAAAAAAAAAAAGCATTTATTTTTAAATAAATGGAGGTACTAAAGACGACACTCCTATGTTACGCTACGGAACACTGAGAATGAAATGAGGTTGAGTGAATACTTTGTTTACATGCATCATTCCTCTTACTTATAAATTACGCCAAAAACACTGAAGAACACGAATAATTTTTGTCTGTTTATGAAAGAGATTTTACAAGAAATATTTAAATATGTGAGCTAAGAAATATTTTATAAATATTACCTAGGCAACCTTAATCTCTCAACCTTAATTATATATTTGTAACCTTTCTTCTCGTTATTAGAAAAGTAAATGAATAAAAATTAATTTCCAATCATATAGTAACACTAAGCTTTTTTTTCGGAATCTTAATATAATAATAATAATTGGTATCCAATAAATCCAATAAATTTTCATCGGACTGCCTGGGATCTGAACCCTCACTCCTTGCCTTTTAAGGTTATCAATACAGGCAATGTCAGTATCTGTAACCTCTCGGTCACGACACACACACACACACACACACACACACACACAATTATTTAATAAAAAAGAGAAAATATTAGTAGTAGAAAAAAAAATTACATGCATATATACATAGATATATACAAGATTAGCTTGTTTAATAATAGTAGATTTTAATTTAGAGTTAAAATAGGCAACCCTGTAATCAGATAAGCATATTTGATTGCCTTCTTCCAAAGTTAGACTCAAGTGGGGTCTCTAATTTTTTTTATTATGAGTATATTCTGTAAAATGGTATTCAATAAGAAATGTGTAAAAAGAATGGAAGTAGGCCAGTAAGGTAACCTCTATCGAAATTAAACCATACCATCCTCAGTCACTAGCGAGTGCAAGCAGACTCATTGCATTAGGCACTGAGTTACAGATAGAGTTTATTTATCAATCTCAGTGCATTGAGTACTCGCTAGTGACTGAGGATGTCATGATTTAATTAAAGCCCAAACATTTCGCATTTTGTAAGCTTTATTTCGATAGAGATTACCTTACTGGTTGATTTCCTCTTCCTCTCCTTTTACACATTTCTAATCTGCGGACAGCCACCTAGCTCATCGTGATGATATACAATAATTTTAGAATGGAAAAATTATTTCTTAAAAAAAATGAGATGCATCAATGAATGGTTAAGTTAGAGATGAATACCTTACTGCTCCTAGGCCTTTTTTTTTTAGAATTGTTTTTAAAATATTAATTAGCTTTTTTTTAATTAAGTCTTGTAAAGAAGGAATAAGCAAAGGACTGAAATGTTCCTTAGCGCAAGAAAGCGAAGCAAATGACAAAGCGAAACTAACGAACGCAGTTAATGTACTGAAAAGACCTCAAATTTAGCTATTTAAAAAAAAAATTTACATTATTAAGACAAAGCTTTAAAACAAAACATTCTCAACATTAAATCCCAAATAGAGTAATTTCCTAATGTTTTCACAGAATAGAATTTTAGTTTAATTTATTTTATAGTAGAAAAACCAGGTTAATATATAATTAAAGATAAATTTGTTTTTAAAAGTCTGAATTTAGAATAGTAAAAATAGATATAAAAGATATTTAAATATAAACTACAACCAATGCCCCAAAAATCTAGTTTAATTTGTCATTTTGCCTTTCGTTTTTGCAGTGGACTGCCCATTAGAGGGAAATTGTTTGGATGGGGGTCAGAATCGCTCCCTCCCCCTAAATAAAGCACCCCCCTTTTTTTAACATTTCAATTCCCTTAATTTATTCCTCAAGAAATCATGCTACTTTATTGTTATTTTTAAAAAACTTAAAAAAATCTTTAATTAAGGGTATAACTGTCAATGTTTAAAACCCCCACACAAAAGACAAGCTATGCAGCTAGTATTATATGAAAACCGTCAAAAGATGCAACTAATAATTTTTAAATTTTCAAAGTGAAATATCTCGAAACAAAATTTTGATATATATCTTTTTAAGTAAGTTGAATTGAATTTTTAAGCCAATAATAAATTATATTACTTGTAACTTTTCAAATTCAAGATTAAGTATACCCGAGATTTTTTGATTCTGAACATTTAGTTTTAAATAAATATTGAAAATAGTTATTTTTAAAACTATAACTGTTTTGGCTTATTACGCAATTCATTTGTTTATTCCAGTTGATTGCTGACGTCAATTGTAAATAATTAGATCCATATATGTATGTAAAATACATCATCACAAATCAATGCTATGCTAATTTTTGATTTATACTAATAGACTCGCTATTCCGAATTTGAATATATTTAGAATAATTAAAAAAATTACATCTTTACCAGAGGAGGGAGGAAATTGTGGTAAATCTAAATCTGTATCTGGGATAGAGGAAAAATTTTGTAAAAAATACCGAGTCATCTACAAACAGACATTGGATTTAATAATAGAATAGCCAGTAGTAAATTTTTAAAATTTTTCTTTCGTGGATTAGAAAATTTTTTATCAATTATTGGTAAAAGAAAAATTTTTTTATTAGTGTAACAAAAAACTTGTAAAAACTCGTACAAAATTCTTACGAGAAAAATGAAAAAATATAATAAATAATGTACAAAAACTTTACAATAACTTCAAAGTGGTGGTTCATAAGTCGGCACGGCCCCGGGCATGGCGTGTTTTTCTATTAACTTCTTCCATGCTCAGTTTGAGTTTGCGGATTAGAGTAACGATTTTTGTATCAAATTAGCCGCTTAAATGTTCTAATTGAAATATTTATCCATTGATGTCGACTTAATGTTATCTCTACAATATTATAATCAGCATATGTTTGTCATAACAGGTTTCTGATTGGTTATTGAGTGTCACGTCATAATGACATTGCTATCATAGGCTGCGAGTAGAGATATTTATTTCTAAAAGTGAGGTTAGGTAACTAATAAAAAATGAAAAATATATCTGGATATACTGCTTCACTTATATTTTACAGTTTTGTGAAAAAAAATGAAAATTTGAAACAAAGCCCCTGGATATTTTGGACCCAGTATTATGCCTTCGTGTCCCGGGGCAGGGTCGCGGCCCCGCATTTGGAAAAAATTGCTCTTGAGTAACCCTGACTATTTCATCACGGTAGTCAGCCAGGCTGAATTTCAAGCGATTGCAACACTGAGGCGTTTGATGCACTTTTTATTATAAGTCTGTCAATAATGAGGTTAGAAATCTCTTGCTTTACTATTAACATAAGCTGCTGTCACAAGATCTGAATTCCTAGGAGACATCAAATACCTATTTAAATATTTTTATTGTTTAATTTCTAATAAAAATCAAACATCTGAAAACTGAAAATATTTGATCCTGGCATGATTATATTAATATTTTCAGACACTTGAAAGAAAGAAAAATATTTCTAAAAAAATATATAGACAAGTTTTCTAAGAAAATTTTTTGTTCTTATGAATTCCAAAATTTTTATATTTTTACATAGAAAAATTTTCTTTAGTTCTCTTATGTCCCTTTATCCCCTGAACTTCAATCTTTTTCATCTGAAACGATATCCTATTTTCTTTGATAAAATGTTCTAATATTACATTCCTAGACCTTAACAAATTATTTTCATGATACCTGAAATAAGGTATATTAAGATTTTCTAAACGATTTAATGGTGATGGATTTCAATAAATTGAACAAGGAATCCCCAAAAACTTCTCTTCATTAGAAAGCCATGGAATAAGATTCCACAATTAAGATAAGACTTTAAATACACAATAAAATAATAATAATAACGAATAAAAAATATTATTGTAATTAATTATTTTTAGATAAAAGAAAAGAAAATAGATTAAATATTTTTTTATTTTCAACAAAATTTAGAAACTTGCTATTTTTCCTAATTAATTATAAGTATAGAAAAATTAAAACAAAAGCAACTTCATATGAAGGAAGGAGTTTTTTAAAAAAATAAAAAACAAGAATGTTGAGAGAATAAATGAATGGCCTTTTGTGTTCAAAACAAAATGAAGTGATATATATGAATATTTCAAACATTAAAATAGCCTTTGTTTAAAGGTGGTAAAAAAAAAGTGTTGCATCCTTTTGAGGGGAAAGCTTTTATTAAAACGAATTTTAATATATATTAGTTAAAATGTTATTATCAAAAAAAAAAAAAAAAAGAAAGTGTTAGATATTATTAAAATAAATGATGAATTACAATAATATGGAAAAATATTCACCCGTCAAGTGCAAAAAAATATCTTTTCAAATTAAATTAATTATCAATTAACCTCACAAAAAAAGGTTAATGAAGTGGATGAAATGAATGAATTAGTTAAAAAAAAATACAGTATAATAAATCTGAAATATTAAATAGAAAATACTAAGATGTCACTTAACTGTGGTGATATTAATTTATGGAAATCGTGAATTCGTGAGTCAACTTAATTTGAGAAGACTTAGAAGTTTGTTTCCAAACAAACAAGGATCCTACTTAGTCAATAACCCTAACTAGGAGTCGAGGATGAGAATCTTTCTCAAAGAGTGAAATATTTTCTATTTATCTTTATAGGTCACCTTTCATCATGCAATGATCAATTATTTTATTGGAGTATGTCAATAATGCGAATATCTTAAATATATTAATGAAAGAAACCTATATCTAAAAACAATGAATTCCCACTTTCGAGACCCTTTTCTCCTTTGCACGATTTTTCTCTCAACATAATCACCAAACTTTCCAATTAATACATACTATCCCCCACAAAGGTAATTGGTCAACCTGTATCTTTTATTTTTTTTTAATGGTTAATTAGGAAATATACATGAAATCGGAAAATAATAAATTTAATAATATGTAAAACATTATAAAATTTGATGATTTTGATTTTTATGTGAGTTTTTTAATGTATTATTATTATTATTTTATTATTATGTTATTATTATTAATACTATCAAAATAAGATGAAAAAGGTTTACCGATTACCTTTGAGGGAGATTTGTATTCTTTTTGTTTTCTTTTTATAATTATTGTGATGGAATACTGGATAAAAATTTTTTAATAAGATAAGTAAGAGTGAGATAATGAATAAAGAAGATATTTGTTTGGTAAGAAAATTTTCTTGCTCCTGACTGAAGAACCAAAAAGATGCTTGGGTGAGTATATTGGCTTTAGAGCTGAATGAACGTGCATAACTATGAGTAATGTTTAGAAGAGGACATAAGGATTTCACTAGGATTTTCACTACTAGGAGTTTCACCGACGAATGTATTCTTATGGCACTGTAAGCTTGAGCAATTCTAACAAAATATTTATCCACATTTCCTACTAACTATTGAAGTTATTATTCCATGAAAATATTGTAAAATAATATTCCATGAAACTATTGTAAATTTATAATCAAATATTATTGAATGCAATTAAATGATCCAATATATATTAAAATATTGATGATAAAGCTATTAAAATTAAATGATCTAATACCTATCAGAAAAAATCTGAAAAAAAAATTATAATTCGAGATTAGAGTCAACTCATTTGATTTCTCATTTGCATAGTTTGGAAGTTAATCTCTTGCCACAAATTGAAAGTCCCTAACTATATAACTGGCAAATAGTAGTTAGCTAACTATAGAGGATGAATAGTAAATTAATAATCATTTGAGAGATTAAACAGCTATTTATTGCATTAGAGGGAGGGTCTGTTTTCATCTCTCTTTCTCCTCTACTGACAAAGTATATATGCCTCTCGATTTCGGTGATAGATAAACTCACAACACCAAACGACTCAACTTTAATAAACCTTCGCCAAGTTATACAATAAATCGTTTTTCATGAATATTGAAATTCCCGAGAGATAACAAGAGTCCGACCTCCACAACCACCACCTCACCTCTATATTGCGATTTAACAAAATAAACCTATCCAAACAACCGACATTGAATTTATTGGCGATTTTTAATCTATTGTTCTATCGGTTTATGTTATTTTTAATCACTCTTTTATTTCCCTAAGGTTGATGAAATTTTTAGTACTTACTTCAAAAATAGTTATCAAATTTTATATTTTATTTATCTATAAAGTTTTTTGATTATCATAAATTACCCTATTTTAAGTCTCATTTTTTCAGTATTAAAAAAAGATCATAATTAAAACATAAGAATTTAATATTCAAAACATGGACACACCCAAATATTGTCCCATCAGTTGACACGAAAAGAACAAAATGCGAGAGCATGAAATTAGAGGAGAATAGTAAATTAAGAAAAAGAAATGCCGTTCTTAACTCAGGTAACTTGGGTCGCCATCCACATACAAAGTGTTACATAAATTTGATCGTTTTTGAGTAATAAAGGCAACCAAAATGACCAATTCACTAATGGACTTTTCGATTAATTGCCCACGCATGCTCAGTTGTTAATTTCTAGAGAGATTTGGATAAGGTTCTCTGGACGATTAGTGATCTGGTCATTTGGGTTGCCTACCCCCTAGCAAGCAAAAACGAACAAATTTATGCCACTCACCAGATGAGAGCCCTTGAGTACTTTTAGAAGCTAAGAATCATAAATTTTTAAACAAAATGGAAAAGTGTTATACCAGGAAAAACAAAACAAACCCCCCCTCCTCCTTCAAATGGACAAATATAATTTTGCAATTAGTAAAGTATATTAGACATTACTTACATAAATTGATAATAGAGAATAATTTTTGGAATATATTCAAATAAAAGTTATTATAAATTCACTTTAGAGAACTTTTGTACGAACTCTTTATGATAATTTGCAAAGTTTCCAAAGATATGCAAATTTTAAACTTACAATTAAGTAGAGAATTTTGAGAAATTTTTATTTTACTCACAAAATTCATTATAGAAGTTGTTCTATTGATCTCTAGTGTTATTTTTTTAAAGAATCTCAGACAAAACTAAGAAAAAAAAATAAGAGAAAGGAAAAGATATTAAAAAGTAGATCCAACAAGCCGAGGCTAATAAATAAACATTAAAAACATTCTTCTCCCTAGAAAATTGTTAAAAAGTCGTAGTTATTTTAATTTTTTTGCTGTTTTTCAAGTATTTCATTTTAATTTAATTGTTTTCAAGTGTTTTGTGATATTATTTGGCCCCTGATGGGGACCAAAAGTGAAAGTGAATCAAACGAACTCTTAAGAGTCGATTCTGTGGAAGATGAAAATGAACCGCTTTTAAGAATTGCAAGGGCTTTAGATTCTGAAAATGTGCTGAAGAGGAAACTGGAAGAAAATTCTTCAATTTTGCAGACACATAAACAAGTGAGATCCATCATTATTAATAACTTAATGACACAAAATGAAATAATAAACAAGGATTCTTCTCAAATTACCTCTTCTTTTATTGATAATGACATCTCCCAAACTACTAGTCCTTCTAATGTTAATGAGATTGATAATCCCAAACCTATGGACCTTTCTCAAGATATGATTCCTTCTAATGAGAATTATATTTCTCAAACTAGTATCTCAGCTAATGAAAATTCACAGGCTAATACTCCTTTTAATGACATTTCTCAAACTAGTACTCCTATTAATGAAACAAACCAAAATAATACTCCTATGGATTCTAATTATTTCGAGGCAAGCTCAAGTATAAATATAAATAAAAACAAAAACAATTATACACCACTAAATGAAAAATGTAAAAACAATTATTACATATCTTCAGATAAAGGCCCTTTCGTAGTATATATAGAGCATAAAAATAGGGAACAAATTCATGCTATGTCAATAGGAAAGCTTATTAGAGATTTTTCATTTAAAAC
>JAAAKE020152403.1:0-12581 GCA_010014785.2 Anisolabis maritima
AGGGAGGATGTCCTAGATTGAGGAGGGACTCTCTCAGCACCGGCGTGTAGCCTACTCCTTGCGAAGAGTGCATCATTTGGATCATTGGTATATGAGTAAAATAGGACCCAAGCTATTTGGTGTAAAGGTTA
This sequence comes from Anisolabis maritima, assembly GCA_010014785.2. Lineage (NCBI taxonomy): Eukaryota > Metazoa > Arthropoda > Insecta > Dermaptera > Anisolabididae > Anisolabis > Anisolabis maritima. The sequence continues at coordinate 132 of JAAAKE020152403.1, forward strand.
ATACATTTTAAAGATAATATAATAATATGAATGTTAATCAAATTTGTTAGAGCGAAAATCGAAAAAAAAAAAAAAAAATTTAAAAAGTGCATCAGTAAAATACTATAGTACTCAGACCGATTTTATTCAAAAGCTTCGAGATGCATGCGACGAGGGTATCTAGCTTAAATATCCGTTTTAATTCGTTTTTTTTTCTTTTAGGAAATCTTCACAAAAAGTCAGGCAAATCACTTTGGGTAACCCATTTTTTTTTTAGACTCAGGGGAACTCAAAACGTGTTTTTCCTTTGAAATCGCAATACTTTCCCTATACTATATATATTATTACATATCCTGAGAAAGTAACAAGCGCCTCCCCTCTCACTCTCCTGCACTCAAAAAAATAAATAAAATTGTTGTTTACGATGTATCTGAATGCGTATGTGTATATATATGTGTGTGTATGTCATTAACAATGTCTAATATCGATTATTCTCTTGAAAAGCTAATGGATTTTGATATTAATAAAAAAAAAAAAAAAAAAAGCCGATTTGTATACATAATGCTAATATCATTTTATTTTAATACGTATTTGCTTTTGTTTAATTTTATTTGAGAAGAACACAAAAAAAAAAAACAACAACCAGTAATGTAAATAATGTTTTGATTTCCTTTAAAATAGGGATCTCCTTTTCTTTAAGTAGTAGCTAGTCAAGAGTGAGTGAGTGAGTGAGTGATTGAGAATAGAATGGATGAGGAGGAGGGGGGTAGATATTGACATCCCATCCATCATCCTATTTGACAGCCAGCATAGAGTCCTTTTCCTCCTCCTTCTTTTTGCTTTTATAATAGTTGGGAAAACAGAATTTAGAACAATAGTTAAGAGAGCTTAGGTAATCATTTTGATTTTTATATGAATAACAATTTATTTATAAAAACAAAGAATGGAACTAACTGGGTGATCCGCCTTTGATGAGTCACCCTTTACATTTTATAAAAAATAATAAAATATTAATGAAATAGGAAGGCTGAATACATTCTTAAGATAGTTTCCCATTTAGATGTTGTTGTGTCTTTGACTTTACATATTTTTTTTAATAATTTTGTCAGGGGCTGGCCTGAATATTGCAAACAAATTACAGGTGAAGTTGAATCAATAATATGAATTAATGATAATAATATTGTAGTTACAATTTAGAATATTTGTTCAGCGAACAATTCTATACCAAAAAATTTTTTTAAATTATATCCTACTTTTTAGAGCATGATCAATATTTTAATATAAAGTTAATATATATACGAAATTCCATCTTAACAGGAAATTATTTAAACCCAAGTGACCGACTCTTCAATATTAGAATATTAGCCTACAGCATGTCCCACACACTTTAAATAATAATATGCTTAGTATTTATTAACTTAAAATTCGCAGTCAAATTTTAAAATAAACTATACTTATACTCATACCCTATTTTCAATCTGATGATCGTGCTGGTCTGGGCCTGACTGATCACTCGAAGCAATGGCATCGCAAACATCTCATTTCAATAAGTATTTGGGCACCTTCTCTTTCAATAACTGCTCTTAATTCATCAACTTTTGCCTATTTTGTAACATAAATTGAAATCCATATCTGTTGGGGAGTCCTCTTATTCATATTCATATCTTTGATAGATTTTCATTAAAATAGGCCTTCACTCACACTTATAATAAGATAAAATTATTTTTTTGTCTCTCAGGATGCGAAGCATTCACCCTATTACCTATAGGTGTTGTCATGTGACTCCATGGGACAGAAACAATTAACTTTGAATGACAAATTGTAATTAAATTCAACAAATAGTTTATTTATTATAAATTAACGTTTTAATTAATTAATGTTTTTTCTTTTCTGTTCGCGAGCATTCGGTCCAAGAAAAAAGACTATTTTCCTTTTTTTTGAGCTTTTTTTTTTTTGGCTAAAAAAATTATTGAAAAAATTTAGATATTTTTGCAAGTGTATTTAAAAAAAATCTGAAATGGCCCTAGTGACGTCATCATTAAAAATATCACCCACCAAATTTCACTCGGAAGGATTGTATTTTATGACTTTCAAATTTTGCTCCTCAAATCAAAAACATAGAAGAAGAGCTCTTAAAGCTCTAAAAATCACCTACAAGTTTGTCTATAAAATAAAAATAAAAAAACAAAATTTTTTGTAATTGTAATATTTTCTGTTTCAATGATAGATGAAAGAAAGCGAATGAAAAGCCTACGAGTATAATATGAACTCTGATATCATACATAACTTCTTATGATGGTTTTTCGGCATATGAGGGCATTAGATTAGACTCCGTCCTTATTAACTGGTAACCGATAAAATTCAAATAAATTTTTGTCGCTCAAGACGGGAAGCGAAACACTGATCTTTGCTACATGAAGCCAAACCTTTACCTCTACTCCAAGGGACAGGACACTTTTTGAATTCCCGGAGCTTTTTTATACTCACTTTGAAAATTAAAGAAATTTTTCATCAAAATGTTAATCATGAAATTTGTTTGTATAAAAATTTTTTATTTTTTATTTTTTTTTTTTAGAGAAAAAACATAACTAGATATAATATTATTTTATAATCGCTGATGATAACTAATTTTTTATTGGTGTATATGAATTTTCTAGATTTTTTAAATGGATTTGGATGTTTAAATGTTTTAAAAGCAAAAAGGATAGGCAATCGGTGGCAACGATGAGTTCACTCCGCCCTCATTTAGCCCTAGGGAGGACTGGAACCCCTCCCCCCCTCTCAGATACGGACCAGTGAGAGAGATATATGATTGAACTTTTTCCTTTCGCTCTCAAATGAACCATTAAAACCCTCACCCTCGTCCTCTCCATAGTCATAAGAAAACGTGTCTACTTCTAAAGACAATTGTCCCGGGTCCAAGTAAACTTTGCTAACTATCATCAGTGTCCAACAGGAAAAAAAAAAGAATGAGCTATTGATTTGATTTATTTTAAAAGAACATAAAAAAATGTAGAATATTATCAAAGTAGTTATCATGCTTTCACAATAGTGTCTTGAAACTATATTTAAAAAGAAAAAAAGGATATTTAAAATAAAAAATGAGATTGATTTTTCTATTGTACGATTGGAAAAATTTGAATCGTGGGGGCAGTTTCAAATTTTATTTTTTACTAAGGGAAAAGTATTTGATCATAAAAAATTTAACCCATCTAATTAAAAAAAAAATATTTTTATGTCCAAATGTCTCAAAAAATACAAAAAAAAAAAAAAATGTGGTTATATGTATATAGGTGTAGCTTTGGCTTATATCTCTGGAATGACTTATCGGAAAAGGATAAAAATTAAGTTTTTAGACCTATAAGCCTATTAAAATTTGAATCAAATCGGCACGAAGCTTTTCAAATAAATCCGGCTTGCTCATGCTTTCGATTTTTTCAAAATTCGCGCTAACGATAAATTTCATATGTCAATTATTTATTAGATGATCTTTGAAATGTATTAACCCTTATTCCCCCAAATTGTTTGGGGTTCATTTTACTCTTACGTTTTTAGGTTTTATTTCTCTTAAATTATTTTAATGATTTTTAATTAACTTGACTATACATATAATAAATTAGAAAAACCTTAAGTGGTATTAAACATATTCCACCTCAAAAGAGTGTGGGGTCATCAATTTAAAGGTTCATTTACAACCCCCCGCACCTCGTTTGCGCAATTGACTGGCCACTGTCATCTTTCAGAAAACTAAGTACGAGTCATATGAAATTTATTAAACTAAATAATTATGACAAAATTTAAAGACTAAATTTGACTATTAATTTGGGAATAGGGACAACAAATATGATCTACCTAGACACTATATTGACGACTTGATTAATGCGGCCGTCAATGGGTTTAGAAGAGAAAATAATTTTATACATCTTCCCGCAGGAGAGAATTATTTGATTATATTCGTATATTTTGTTCTGGCTTATTTTAATGAATAAATAATTTACCATCAAATTGGTTTTAATAGCAAGAGCAATAAGAGAATAAGAAGAAGCTTTGATGTCAATCGGTGAAATGCCTGCGGTTTTCGTAACCACCGAAACCGCACAGGGATTCCAAACGAGCTCAAGTCGATAATCTCACTAATATATTGTATTCACTCTCTCGAGTATCTGGTTCGTTGGCTGGTTATTCGCCTATAACATTTTAACCCCTTTTAAGCACTCAGGCTAACTGTTATTATTTATTTTTCCGTTATTAAAATTCTCCCTTTCATTTATATCGAATCTCTTCTATAAATAGATGTGTTGTTATTGTAACAATTTTGAGCCTTGTGCCTTGGTGCAAAGGTAGAGGTCTCGCATCACCTAATAAAATCAGTGGTTCGCTTCCCGTCCTGAGTGACAAAAATTCATTTATATTATAGTGAAAAAATGTATTTATATTATATTGGATACTATATTAATATAAATAAATAAGAACGGGATCTAAATGATCTCAAATGCCGAAAAAGACTTAAAAAAATAAAAATAATAATTATTGCTTTACGTAAATGTATAAAATGAGAGAAGGTAGGTCCGGGTGTCAGTAGAAGAGAAAATTTTATTGACTGTTTTTAAGGTATAGACTCCGAACTCCCTGAAGTTTTTTTTCCAATGTGAAGAAAATTTATCGAAGGTGGTTTTAGACTCTGATTTTTTTTTCAGATTCAGGCAAAGCCCCCTGCCTAGGTTTGTAGCCCGCCAAAGGCGAGATGCGCAGTTAGTTTGTACTAAAACTTAATCTAAATAAGATATAAAATTTCATAAAAATTCTTTCCATTTGCAGACCAACAGATAAAAACAATTGATTTTTTTCTTTTTCGTGCTCAACTGTGAAATCTCAAGAATTGTTCTAATTACAACACCTTAAATACTATAAGAAATGGACAATAAAAAAAAAGAGACATAAATTCTTATTCTTGTCTTTACTCGTTTCACACGCTAAGAAGCGCCTAAAATCTCTGCAATCAAATTAGGAATCTAGTTAATCAGTTGCATACCATGCAGGCGCTGACTTCACATTTTGAATACTAGACAATTATTTTTCATAAGTGAAAATTTATATTTTTAAAATTATTTATAAAATAGTCCTTTTACTTTCATCTACAAAAAAAAAAAAAAAAAAAAGTAAATGTCAACAAGACAAAAATTTTGATCTTCCGGAGGGCGGGTAGATAACAAAAGGTAAATTTTTATTATGGTTATAAACCAATCCAAAAAGTGTAAAGCATAAACAACCTTGTTCGCCTTCGCTCTTCTGGAAGTTTTTTTTACCACTCTTGATCATGCAGAGGTTAAAATTAAGCTGCCCTTTTCTACTTTCGAACCTTTGATAGTCAAATCTAAAATCGATGACGACCATCAAAGAAGTATTAAGTTATACAAATCGACCTTTCACAGTGTCCTCCAATATGGTTCGGAAGTCTGGAGTTTAAATCAAGAGAAAGAGTTGGAAAGACTCTTAATATATTTTTTAAATTAATTTTCTACCTTAATAGATGCAGTCCCGGATACCTTTTCAGAACAGATTTCCAAAAAAAAAAAAAACTGATAGAATTGTTTTTTTTTTAAGGAAGCCCTCAGCTGGCACTGCAAGATTTTAAGGATGGAACCAAACCGTCAAGGAAGATCAAAAGAAGAGAGAGTCCCCAGACAAAGAGTATAATTGGTTATCTTCCTTGACAAGGTATTTTAAAATACTAAACAAAATGCAGGCAGGACCCAGAAGAAATATACAAAAATATAATCAAAATATGCAAAGATATGAGAACTCACATTTATAAATTAGATGAGGGAAAAATCTTGAGTTCCATCTTCTCCCCAAAAGGATAAACTATAGCCATTGAGAGCCCCTATAAAAATGATGAGGGTGTTACATCAAGCTAAAACTGTAACGAGAGAATTACGAATATATTTCCACCTAGGAATGAGCTCTGTGGAGTAATCGGTAGGGTGTCGCCGTTCTGCACAGGAGATCGGTGTTCGCTTCCCGGGCAGGAGGGATTTTTTCATTAAATAAAAATATTTAATGTAAACAAATCCTCAAGTATGCCCTGGATTGGAACATCACAATAGAGCCCTCAGGCAACTCTACGAGGAGAGGGAATTGCTGTGACACCTCGTCCTATGGAAGGGATGTAAAGAAGGATTCCCTCTCAATGATGCACTCTTCGCAAGGAGTAGGACCACGCCGGTGCTGAGAGAGACCCTCCTCAAACTAGGACATCCTCCCTAGTAGAGAATAGGTTGGAAAGAAGGGACCGGGTGAAATTAGATATAGGAGTAGTTAGCTAGCTAGAAATGAATATAGGAGGAGGAGTTAGTGTAGGAAAAGTAACTTCACGGGCTGCCGATAGATGGCTACGGCCAGTGGTCGGCTGGGTTTGAGGTGTGTGTCTCCGTAAGCACCTCGGGTAAATAAGCGGGGACCCCGGTAGGTGGGCCTATACGGTCCAAATGAAATGAAATTTCCACCTAGGGGAATCTTGCTAGTGTGGACCCCCAGCAATTATGTGGTTTCTGCAACACGAGGGAAAAAGGAACCATCTTCCACATCCTGGCTAATTGGCCAGTTCTTCAAAATGAGAGAGGTGGGGTTCGTAATGGAATGGCTAAGACCTCTGAAGAAAGAACAGCTTCGTGGATTTAATTATTTTATTTCTGCGCCTGCGTACATACATTATAAATGAATAATAAAATATTAACTTCAAAAAAAAAATTTTTATAATATTTGAAATTATATTGACAAATTATTTAAAATTTGTAAAATATAATGAACTTTGACTCCTTTTCTTTTGCTCCTGCTTTTCTTAAAAGACAAAATTTGGATGGATCCAACTAACATGTTTAGAAAATCGAGTGCATCTAAACCCTAAAAATTATTGACCAGCAAACTTGATGACAGAGGGCCTGTCCAGGAATATATTTCCTTATCAAATTTAATCCAGCGCATTTTCTTCTAATAAAATTTTGAGCTTTTCACTCTTATTTAGAGCTATTATTATAGAAATTTCTTAAAGTAAGGATAAAAATACAACTGATTTTAGCGCATTTTTTCTCTAAAATGAAAACGCTTTTTTATTTAATTTGATCGTGGGTCTATCATAGACGAGAACTGATCACCAATTTTTTTTGGCTTATCCCATAATAGGATGCTAATTTTCCAGGAATGGCCCACTCCGGCACTTATGACTTTATTTCTAAAATATATTGTTCCAAAGTCAGATCTGTTTTTAATAATTTAATAAATTCTATACCTGCTCCTTGTTTCAAGGCCTAAGGGTCAAATTCTGACCGCTATGAATAAGAAAAATTATTTTATTTAACTGGTTACATGAATTTAATTAAAATTCTAATTAAATTGCACAAATAGTTTATTTGTCGTATTTTTCTATGAAAAATTATTTTTATATTTGAGACTCTGAAAAGGAGTAATACATAATATATATTTTACGATACAATGATTCTGGCATATTTATATACATCAATTGGTATCTAATTTAAATAAATTTCCTTCGAACTGCCTGGAATCCGAACCCACACCCCTTGCCTTATAAGGTTATCAATACTGACAATATCTTTAACCTCTCGGTCACGGGGGAGAGGGGGGTTTATATTAAGCTCATTTGAGTTCAAATTTACTTCATTAAAAATATTTTAATTTACCCCGTCCTTTAATCGATTTTTTTTTTTTTTTGGAAATATGATTTCTCCGCTATTGAAAAAATTTTATTTTTTATTAAATTTCTGAAATAAAAATAATATAATAAAATAAGAGAGATAGAGAGATATCGATTAAAGTGATATTAGATATAGCCCCGTGATGATAAGCTTGGATATTTTGGGCTTAGAGGAGGACGGGTGGAGTCCCATTGCTCTCCCAAGGATTAGAGGCCTCAGTGACAGGTAGCTCGGGATTAAGCATATAAAAAAAACAATAAGGGATTCTTTAAAAATACCTTTTTAAAGTTTCCATAGCGTATATCGATCATTATTATTAGATCTCGAGATAAAAATCTCTTTTTAAAAGAATTGCATCAAATAAATATAAAAAATGGACACTCTTAATGAGACAGTGTTGTTATTGCTTTTTTGTTAATTTTACTCCCCTCTTCTCCTCTCCTGATGTAGAGAAAGTGTCTCATCTCATCAACCAAAGGTCAATCGTTCGCTTCCCGTCCTGAATGACAAAAATTTATTTAAATTATATTGGCTACCAATTAATTTAAATAAATAAGGACGGAATCTAAATAGCCGAAAGACTTAAATTAAAGCCCCCACCCCATAGCTGAGTGGTTAAAGGTATTGACATTGTTAATATTGATAAGCCAAGGGATTTCGGATCCCAGGATCAGGTAGTCCTATGAAAATTTATTTAAATCATTATTAAGACAAAACGCCAAGCGGAATTACAATTAAGGCTCCTCTTTTGCGTTCTCTATGGAAATAAACAAACTTTTTAACTTCGGACAAAGCCTACCTCCGTCATCCTAACACACACTGAAGATGTCCGTCATGGACATCGAAATACCAATAAAGGATATCAGATGGCGAAATACTCCTGGCTTCAGCTCCATTTTCAAACCACTCTACACAACCCAGCTTCTAATTTGTATTCTATCCTGAAATCAATTGATTAAATAAATATACCTGAAAAACTGTAACGTAAATATTTATCAAAAATGAAACAAATTTATCTATTATATTATTTTTATGATAGAAGAACTATATATATATATATATATATATATAACATTATATACTATATATTAATTTTTAAATGATATTTGTTGCAGGTAAGCTGTATATATTTGTATAATTTTTTATATGTGTATAATGAATATCAAATTTTTTGTTTCTAGCGCTCTGATGATGGCTTTCAAGTCGAAAGATTATAATAAATTTCTTACCTTAATAGATTAACGGGATTTTATTTAATAGTTCTTATAAACTATAATTTTTAACCAACAATTTCTGGGACTACGTCGGCGATTTTTTTCCATAAGACAATTTTCCAATAACTTGAATTTACTGACTACATCATTATTTTTTCGTTTATAATACATATACCGTTTAAAGTCTATACGGCCTCAGATACCGAAAAGATTTAAAAAATTTTTCAGCTTTCATGATTAAAAGTTTATATTTATATACAATTTCAAGTTGCAATCGAATCTACAAATTCTCACACCCGTCAAACACTTTTATACAAACATTCTGATTTCACACTACGTTTTAGAAGAGGCTTTCCAAATCTCTATATAAAATTTATTATTAAATTAATTAATAATTAACCCCCCCCCCCCTTGAGGAAAAGTTAAAATACTTTTTTCTTTAAAAATTTAATAAGCTTACTCTTATCTGGCTCCAAGTAGGGCATAAAAATTAAAAACTCTCTTCTCTAAATATTAATCCTATTCCGAGAAGGAGGAGGAGATAGATAGGCAATGTCCAAAGGGCGGCTGCTGCTTTCATGGCTTATCTCGGATCCAACTCTCTCTCCTCCAGACACTTGCCATTTGCACGTTGTTTTGTTAATAAACCTGAGCGTCCTCCGTGACCTATCAGGTCCATCGATCATTGCACACACAAACACACACACACACACACACACACTTCTAATTTAACAGACCCCCTTCTATAGCCTATAAAACACCCGAGGTGATTGACATGCAAGCTGAATCTTCGAGGTGAGAGAGAGAGAGAGAGAGATCATTTGCATTGGTGGGGTAGGAATGAAAAAAATTATTATATTAATCGATAGAGATTATTAAACCTTAAACTGAACGTAAAAAATAAATAACGAAAGAGCTTTTTATCAACGTCTCATTAAAACAAAAAAAAATTTAAATTCGCTATTAAAGCTTTTCGTCCCCTCAGACCCCTCTTTAAAATCTAATTATTTTTTACAAATTGGGTCCTTTCACATTTTTGTTGGAGTTCTCCTTAATGGACTACCAGCATATCTCTAATTTGAATTTTTCAAATAAAAACTAAAAATTTATAAATATAGACTTATTAAATTTTTTTAGTTTTAGAATTCCTAAATGAGTTTTCTTAAAAATAAAACTGAGCTTTCACCTGAATTTCTTACATATAGAAAAAATATCACATAAAATTAGATCCTAATTGTCTAAGTCCCAGATGGGAAGCTGTCCATCCATCCATTCTCAGAAAATCAGTCAAGTAGTTTCAGAATCCATGCTTTACAAAAATAGAACTGTGGACAAAAAAGTTCCGAGACTCACTCATACAAAAGAATTATAAAAAGTAAAATGTTCTAAGGACCGCCCTGTCGTAGAGATTATTAGAAGTCGAGATTTTTGGGTTTGGTATTTAACAAGAAAGTTTTTTTGATGGGATCGTCAGGATAAAATTTTTCCTTCCCATTTTACCTACTCGACTGATTTAATAGCTGCCCTGATTTTTTTTTTATATTTACCGAATCCTCGTTTTATTTCTCCCAACCCTTATAGATATTGTTTTGTATTTTAATTTTCACTTCATTAATGTTTGATGCAATAATGATGTTATAACAAAATGATAATTTTTTCTTTCTTAAAGGCCATTTAGACTACATCCATATTTATTCAAATTATTTGGGAGTCACAATAATTAAAAAAAAAATTTAATCACTCAGGAAAGGGAAGCAATAGAGCAAGAGCTCTAACTGTCCCACAAGCAGGCCCCTGATTATGCATGCCACAAATTCGCCAACTCTGTCTAAAAATAAAGGCAAAGTTTTTGATTTTTTTTTTTTTCTTTAACGATTGAAACAATCAATCAATCAATTAATAAAGAATTTCTTGTTGTTAATTTCCACTTGAATAAACAACCTAAATGCGGTGATTTCTTTTTCTTTTCTTTATAGAGAGAGTAATTAAAGATTTATTTGTCATCTAGAGGGAAAGAGGAAAGGAAGGGATTATGGATTGGATTGGGGAAGAGAAGACATCCATCCCCCATCCCTTCTTCCCTATTCTGTTCTCATTAATCTTAATTGACATCTCAATTAGATAAAATCGAATCAGATATAATATTATTTTAACATGAACTGGAACAGAATTGATTTATTTTCTTATTGAATTGGAATTTTACTTATTTTCATAAAGAAGTCAATTGAGAATATAAAGAAGGACGGGAGATAAAAATAAATAAATTGATTGACTCTTTTATAAATAAATATTCCATGATATTAGATAAACATAAAATAACGTAATCAAATAAGAAACCACGTCAAACTCAATCACTAAAAAATGGCATGAGACTTTCATATACCTTGTCAATTGTCTTCTTGATAAAAAGAGCATTCACCAAAAAATGCCGTGGCTGAGGTTTTGAAAATAAAATGGCGTTCCCTTTCTAAATTGTTCTTTTATAATCAGTACGCCTGGTCTAAATATCTAACTCATTGGAAACCGATAAATAAACGCTCAATTGGTTATCTGTCATCGTATTGAACTGACCATTTAAAATTCTTTGGATTTAATACAAACAATTAAGGTCGGAGTTTAAATAGTATCAGTTGCCAAAAAAGAGAAGAAGTGGTTCTACAGAGGTGCACATGAAAAAGGCAGATTGCAAAAAATGTAATAAATGAATAATAGCCATCTCATTATTTATTTATTCAACCTTTTTTTAATATACTTAGTAGCGGCCCCCGCCCCCTCTTAAAGAAAGAGTGAAATATCAAAACGTTGAAGGAGAAAAATAAAAGAATTGCAGCTAAAAATTTTTATATTTTGTCCCGCTTATTGCTGACATTTAATGGTCTTGATTAAGACCATCCTTTTTAGTTCTTGGACTGTTGATATAGAAATATCAATTTCAATTATATAAAAAAGGTGAAAAAAAAAAGAATAGCAGCTATTATTTATTTTTATTATCCCTCACTACTCTGACGTTTCGGTCTTGGTCAAGATCACCTTAGGAACACCCTTATAAATATATGACATTATTTTAAATTAATAATATAATTAAAATAATAATTATAATAATATTAATATAATAATTGAAATTATTGCTAATATTTATTTATTATAGATTAAAATACATATAATGATTACTTTTCCATTTCATATTTCCATATAATTTTAGAATACTGGAAGAAACGCAATCCAAATGTCCACCTCACTTTAATTATTTTTCGGTTAATTGCTCTGAAAAGGAATGCACAGTTCTTACTTTATAAAGAGTTTTAATAATTGCCCATGCGCGGTTCGCCCAAGAAGAGGAGCACTGGAGCATTATTCGAAAAATACATTAGTCATTTGAGTTGCCTAATTTCCAGCAAAAAAAAAAACCAATTAATTTATGGACAACATGGTATAAACATGTTGTTGATAATTATACATATATTGATTTATATATATATATATGTTCTGGAAGGTTTCCGCGGTTGGTTGTATGTGGAATAATGTTTTCCCGGGTTGGCCCGCGT
>JAAAKE020152425.1:0-12581 GCA_010014785.2 Anisolabis maritima
AACATGATTATTAATACTACCTCTTGCTTCTAATACTTTTTGTTTACCATCAAGTATAATTCCTTGAGATTGCATAGCCACAGGTACAAATGTCGGAGGGTTAGTAGGTGGCACAGCGACAAATTAATGAATCTGTAAGTCCTTAAAAAAATCTATGGTGTGAAAGAAAAAAAAAGATTTACTTGAATTTCCCTCATTTCTTCTCTAATATGGGACCCTTAGATTCATTTTCCCCTACCTAATAAATTAAAATTTGAATAGTTAAACTGAGAAAGAATTTTATGCTTTTTGGATTTTTTAATATATTCATGGACAGCGGAAATATTAAGCAGAGGTGGGAATCTTTATACATAGAGAAAGTGTATAACAATAAAGGTTATTATGGAAAGTGATTAATCAAAAGTCAAGTCATTAATTAATTTTTTTTCCTCCGAAACAGAATTATCAATTTATATATAATGAAAAACTAACTAAAAGATTTATGATTTGGTAATCAAAGCAAAGATCAAAGAAGAAATAATTATAGATCCATTTTAGATATCAAGATTGGAAAAATGTGTGTGAAGAAATCTAAGAAATATTCTTACTTATTTATATAGACCTACTTCTAACTTATTATTTTAGGTGAAGAGAGATTTAGGGTTCGTAGAGTGATGATTTAATTCGAGATTAAAATATTAAACAATTAGCCTGAAAAGAAGGCAACTATATTTAAGATTTGTTTCACTGGTTCAATAAAATACAAGATCATTTATAAACAAATTATAATTGGAGAATGACTTTCGAAAAAAAATTATCAGGATAAAACCTAATAATATAGATTTATAAATTTTTTGTCGTATATTTCTGTTAATTTCTCATCAATCAAAGATATATAATCTTGAAACCCTCTCTATCTCCTCGCTTATTTGATTTAGAAATTAATCAAAACGAAATTAAAAAAATCATTTGTACAAAATCTGAAAGATCTGTAAGATAAGTCAAAATTTTTTTAAGTTCCATGATTTCAGAAATAAAAAATATTTAAATTTTGAGGTTTGAGGTCAAAACCAGTTGAAAAATTGGTTTAAAAAATAAAAAAGGGTAGGGTCAGCCAAAATAATATATAATAATAAGTTTCTAGAATATTTTAATATCTTATCTTCAATTTGTTATAATTATTCAGTCCAACATGTCATTATTATTATAGGATGGATAAATTCTTTAGTTTTGCTTGCTGGAAGAAAGTATGCAACCAAAATGACCAACTCACTAATAGGTTTTTTCTAGGGCTCCTATAGAGTGGACCACGCATACTCAGTTGTTAATTTCTAATGAGTATTTCAATTGATCGTGTACTGCTCTAGAACTATTAATCAAAAAAAATTCATAAATGCGTTAGTTATTTGGGTTCTCTTCCGGCAACAAAACAAGAACTAATTTCTGCAACTTATGGAACATATGATTGTTTCTATTGATATAAATAATAATAATTTAAAGATGACATATTAAAATTTTCTTAAAAAGCCGCCTCTGAGATTGACATTTTCAAGATTAGGTTCACCACTAATGAAATCAAAATTTTTCCATTTTCAATATTTATTCCAAATTCACCAACTCTGGAGTTCCATTTGAAATATCGAAAAATATCTTAGCGAAAGAATTTATGACATGAATTAAGAGAAAGACAATGAGAGTAAAGATGTGTGTTAAGTCATATCATCCATGAAATTACCTATCCCAGGAATAAGTTAAATAAAACGAAAATATTTACATTTCTTACGTACCTTATACTCATCAAATTTAAGAACAAATTCAATAATTTCAGCAAATTGTTTAACAAGAGCTTGTTGTGTTTCTAAATGTTGGGTAGGTGTCATTGGCCTGGAGCAAAGCTGCTCTAATATCTTTGGTACGATTATTTCTAAAAAATAATGATTATTATTGTTTGTTTCTTCCTTCGAACCTTTATATTTCTTATTATTATTATTATTATTATTATTGATTTAAATAAATATTTTTTTAATCATATTTTTATTTTACTTGCCTAATTCTGTTGAAAAATCATAGAAGCGTTTTAGTTTCATAATAAGTGGGAGTACAGCTTGTATTGCCTCTGACTGGCATGTCTCTGTTGGATTGGAAATTGCCTGAAATATTATAAAATAAATTATTAAAAATATTCCACAAAATTCGTAGAGCAGGTACCAAATGAGTTTTTCAGTGTTGCCTGTGCGGATGTTTGACAGTTTGTACTATTCATTCCAATAACATTTTCTTCTGACTCCAGCTCTATTCAAAGGGTTGTGGAGAGTGGAAGAAGGGGTGGATAATGTTTTTTTTTATAACAATTGAAGCAAATTCAGCTGTTTTCATTCTTTGATATTAGAGACTGCACATGATAAACTCATTTGTAACCTGCTCTTAACATTAAAATGTTTATGTGTAAAGAGGTTTTAATTTTTACCTCTCTAATTTCCTTCCCGGCGCCTTTGTAGCACTGGATTTCGTCGAGGATTGAGTCGTAATTAAGGAGCACCTGCTGCACCTCATCGAAGGTGTCCTGCTCGCTAGGAGTGGCTTTTGCATCTATAAATAAAATGAAAATCTAATTTAGTCATCTTGAATATGTTTAAAACGTTATGATGAATTCAATTTCAGTTATCAACTTATCAGCATAGCTGAGAATTTTTTAAGAGAGAGGAGAAAGCAAAAATTTTGCCATTTCCTAAAATTTTAAATTTTTCGATCTTTTTTCTTTTTAGGAAAAGATAGAACGTGATTTTGTCAAACCAAGCTAGAAGGGTAAGTCTCATCCTCCGTTTTCTAATCCCTTGTCTTATCCTTAATCTAACTATAATCTTTTCAGAAAAAATATGGATTTTTTTTGTATGGCCTCTCTAAAGCTTTGGAGTAATAAATAAGGGTCAACCCTAGGGCAAGGATTCATTACAATTTCTCTAAAATAAATAAATACCATAATTTCCATTATTAATATCAGCCATTCCTCTTCCCCTTTCAAATGATATTATAATTGAGAAGGATTCGTTTCAAAGACAAGTCGTCCTTTAATTAAAATGAAGAAGAGAATCCCTGAATTTCTTTTAAAAGATTTAACAAGAAACTCGGTGTTGAGTGAGCAAAGGGTCAGGACACCGCCCCCACATTTCCCTCGGGTGCACCTAATTAAAATTCACTCAATCACCAATCACAATATTTTATTAGAAATTATATGCTCTTTTAAAAGGTTTGCTCGCCTTTTTCTTTTGATTTAATTAACGTTTAATCAAAGAATGGAACAAAGACTTTATTTATATAAAAAAAAGATGATGAAAAATTTCCAATTTTTATTTAATTAAAAAAAAGATTTTTATTAATTTTTTTATTTGAGAAAATAAAAAACACACTGAATATAAGATTTTTCTTTTTTTTTTAATTTTTATTTTTGGCACCCCACCGTCAGAGGAGGGTTCTATTAAATTTCTTTTCATCTATTTTTATTGAACATTTTTTTAGAGCAATCCTCGGGTCTAGCTCTCCTGGCTAAATATTTTTTCATTCGTCCTGAAGAAATTACAATTTAACCGGATATTCATTTATTGGTATCCCTTCGATACTAGATTCCATATAGGGATATATACATATATATAGGGAGGGGCGTAGCAAATATATTTTTAGAGAAGTGAGACCCGTCCCTTAGAGTAGAAAAATTATTTAATGATATTTTTTTATTAAATAAAATTTTGAAGTATATAGATAAGATATTTGCTACTGTTAAACCCTTAATTTTTTTCTGAATGAAATTTGAAAATCTGGTATAACAAAACACACATCACACAATTTTCTCTTCTCCTAAGATAAAAAAACTGAGTCATGTGCTGTCAAAAAAAGTTTTTGAGTCGGACCCCCTAGGTAGCCATTCAATTTTCAATTTAACCAAAATCTTTAGAATAGTTTGAGAAAAATTCACATAAACTCCAAACAATTTGAGGGGGGGGGGATTAAAACATTTCAATGATCATCTGATATGGTTTTATGAATTTTAATCAAAATCGTTAGAGCGTATTTTGAGAAAAGCGAGAAAAAAAAAGTACTTCAGTAGACTACTCGTACTCTTGGATCGATCTTATTCAAAAGTTTTGAGAGGGTACCTAGATTAATTATAAAATTTGAGCATCGAACGTTTTTTCGTTTTTGAACACATACGTTCCATTTTGCGGGAGCCAAATTTTTTAATCTCAAAATGGGTATTTCCGTTGCAATTTTGACTTCGATTTTTTTGTTCTCAGAGACAAATCCAAACATCTGAGACATCCACCGACCAGCAAGATTGCGACCCCGAAAACAAATCACCACCACCATCACTTCCTAAGCCACTACTTGAAAATGGCAAAAGAAGAGCCGAAACGTCGAGTTAATCTCAACAATCAATGCGGACCCGCCCGTGAAAACATCATTCCATATATATATATATAGGTAATAAGAAAAAGTAAAATGGTTTCCAGGTTCATGACAAGAGTCTTGCAGCTTTGGTGCATCCAAACCATCATTTTTAAATAATAAAAAAGAAAAGAAATCTATAAAATTTTTAATTTTTTATAATGATAATTGAATAAGAAGAATTATAGAAGAGTTTAGTTAACCTCAATGAGGCAAAGGATGAATGAAATGAAAAAAAAAACATTTGATAAATTTTTGGGAAAATCCTCATTTGTACAGGGAAACAGGAAGAAGCTCTATTGACTTAAATTCAGATAAATAACCACTATAATAGTAAATTGTCCAAAAAAAAAAAAAAATTAAAAACGCCTTTAAACTTAATTTAATCACACTAATGGATTTTTCGAATTTTAATTCAATTTATTTTATTAATGAAAGTAGAATTAGTGCTATTACAATTTTTCCAAGATAATATATTAATACGATAATAATATAACGATGATTATAGGTCCAAATATGATCAAAATGGATCGCTTAATTAAATAGTTTAGATGTCCAGAACCCAGATAAGTCTGAAATTAATTATTGGTAAATAATACTATTATTAGAATATACATGACTAATTTGCAACAAGGAAAGCATTGAAGCAAAGAGGTACTGTCAAATTTCTTTTTAAAAGATAATATTTGTAAAAGGAAAAATTGGAATAAAGAGAAAGAGAGAGAGAGCAACAGTCAGGAGAGGAATCCAATTATTGATAGGTTTGTTTTGATTGACTTTTAGAAAATAGACATATCTATGAATTAACAAATTTCCAAAATATAGAATAGTAATTGTAAATAACAGACATAAGATATGTATTTTACTTACTTTCAAAGTCAAGAAAGACATCCGATTTCTGTGAGGTGAACTTGTAGGTGTCTTCTCGGGCTAGCAGGCTCAAGAGTTTGCCCATCGCTGGACCAATTTGGCTTTTTCATCAAATATCCATGCCGCCGAGGCGGGTACTCACTTAGACACCGCAATTGTCCTCACTCAATAACTCACGCACTCACTCGCTCACTTCGTACTGCTTTCTTCTTTAGTCTGGCGGAAATTGATGTCAAACGCTTGACTTATTGAAGGTTTAGTGTTTGAGAAAATAATCCACTTGGTCACCAGAGCGGACCGATTCAGCTTGACAAACGTGACAGAATGTTTCTGAAAAGATCAAAAGAATTGGGAAATAAATATCTGAATTAAACCAATATTTATTTCTCTTTAAGGTGAGTATAAATGAAATCAAAAGTTGTTTACTTTAAATAAATGCAACATAATATTGATTGGGGAAAAGTTTACAAAAAAAGCCTAAGTGAATTTTCATCTAAACAATTCAAAGAATTGGAGGTGGGAAAAAATGCAGATATTGAATGAAATTCAAAATACATGTACTATATAGCGGGATCAGAGAAATCCAAACCAGTATTTGTGTTGCAATAAAAAATCAAACAATTAGAAGAAAATTATTCAGTAAAAAAAAAAAATCAAATGGTAATTTTTTGTAATCTTGCCCTTCACAAATTTTTCGTGGCGCATATTTGAAAACGAATATGAGCCAAGGTTATTCTAATTCAATTATATTAATTTTTCATGTTTTTTCCAAAATATTATTTTTTTGGATTTGTCCTACCTATCAAGTTATCAAATGAAAAAAGTACCAATTATTAAGTATATTCTAGATTAAAACTAATCAAGTCATCATCATTGTTAACTAGAATAAATGATAAATTTGATAGGATAGAATAAGCTAAATAATAATATAAGAACAGTTCTTATGGTTTACTGAAGACATCCTTGGGGGATAATTTTTCTTCACTTTATTAAACAAGGGCGTCGACATTAAGGAAAAGTTCTAGATAGTATCATTAAAGAATTTTTTTTTCCCTTATCAATAATTGCATGTTACTATGAAATTTTTGTTAAATTAATTTTACTATTAATGAAGGGGACGAAAAATAAATATTTTTATCATTATATTCATTTTCGATCAAAAAAAAATTTTTCACAATGATTTATGATTCTGTTCACGGAAGGTTTATTTCTTGAAAAGCAAAAAATTTTCATTAAAGGTCGCAGAATTGGGGTCATTCTTTTAAAATAAAATAATAAAAAAATTTTGACATCATGATTAGATAGTCCAAATCTCTAAACAATGGGACATGTCTGGTAAAAATTTATTCAATAGTTGGCAAAATAAGGGTAAGAAGTGTTGGCCAAAAGAAATTTTTAATATATAAAAAAAATCTCGCCTCTTAAAAATGCTTTTTGAAGAAATATTGAGTTTCTTTTCCTGTTTATTTTCCAAAATTTTTTATTCAAAAACCTAAACCAAAATCCTCTTTATTAGCAAATATTAACCAAATATAAATTGTTAAAAATGACAGTTGGCATCAGAAATTTCGAGAAAATAACAAAAATTAATAAAAACATTTTTAAAAAAATAAAGATAAAGTTAAAAAAAAGAAGTAATTTCTTACATATCTTTAATTTAATGAATACATGGGATAAAAAACTCTCCACCTGCACAGTTTCGCGTCAACTTCACTACTGAATGCCTCCTCTCAGTTTCATCAAATAGAAAGTAATTCGAAATAATGGGCCACTCGTGACATTCTAATAATTATAATTATATTTAAAATAAAAGAAACAAGTTGAATGAATTATTAATTAACTTTCGAAAGAAAAAAAAATTGTACTTTTGATCTAGAAATTATTATCTCGATCATTTAGATATTAAATAAATAACAGAAAGCGGAAACAAGAGTAATTAAAGTCTTTTAATTTGATTGTTTTTATTTTTGGTATGAGGAGAGAATTTAATTAATTATCTAGGTAAGTGATCATAAAGGGGGACTAAGAAATGATAAAAAATTATAAAATAATTCTATATAAGTTGATTGTTTAAATTTTATTTAATCTTCCGAAGTGGCCCTGTCCCTTCGAGTAAAGATAAAACTCTTTCCTCATGATCTAAGAGTCACTGGTTAAATTTATTTAAATTATATTAACTGTTCATTTATTTAAATAAATATGGATGAAGCTAAATGGTTTTAATGCCGAAAAAGACATTAAAATTTGGATTCCACAAAATTATCGTTTTTTTCATTAATTTTTAATCAGCTATTAATCAGACAATCACAAAAAAATAAATCGCAAATATACATAAAAATTTCATTTAAAATGAACATAAGAGAAGAGAAGGAAGGAAGACTAAACTAAATGGATTTTAAAAAATTTATTCGAGTAAAAAAAAATTACAAATATTACGAAAAAAAAAAATTAGGATCTCAATATGGCGAGTTCTAAAATTTTGATTTTGTAATGGAAGCATTATTAATGAAATAAGATGAATTTTTTAAGAGGTTGAGGTGGGGTTTGATAAATTTTTGTAGACTAGATGAGATCAAAAATTTTTCAATTTTTTTTTTTTTCTTAATAAATATTAAGGTCGTCTTCGAAAAATATCTCTGAATTACGTTCCAATGAAATTATCAAGTTTACATAAAAGAATGTTGTACCACCCCTTCAAAAAAATTTCTGAGAATGTGCCTGTCTGTCTGCCTGCAGTCAAATAAAATATTTTATTAATATTTCAATATATCAAGGGGTTCTGAAAAGTTGTAGTAGAGATAATGAAAAGCAGGGGCAATAAAAAAATGTTTAAATAAATAAAAATGTCAATAATTTACAAAAAAATAATACAGGCCAAATTTTTACAATTCATTGAGAAACCACATCAGCCATTATTAAAAACTCAACACTAATCTAACCTACATTTTCCCCAATTAAGTTAGTTAAAAATGTTTACAGAGTGACACGCTGGTTCCTCACCTCATCTCTCTTTCTCTCCCACTCAGCTAGTTATGTTTGTTTTAAACGTGCAATTAAAAAATTAACTGGTGACAGGTACAAATTGCCCGGATAGATATTGCAAGATATGGATGAAATAAATCGAACATTTGCCTAATTGAGATTAATTGCATCTAATGAAACGATTATTAATTGACCTGGGAGACGATGGAGATATAAACTCCGTGGAGGTTTGCCTCCACCTGTCAGAATCCCCACCCAATTAGTTTAACATAAATAACGCTTAAATATAAATTCATCCATCTAGCTAGGCATTCATCCTTCGGAGGGAGAAATTAATAAAACAAATTTTACATTAAACAATTTTTTAATTCCTTCTCCAATTTTTTAAATTAGAATCCTAATGAATTATACCCAAATAAGTTAATAATAAATTCAAACAAAATTTATCTAGGTAATATAATATATATCAATGAAGGATTAAAGCCATCAACATTAACTCATTCTGTTAATTAAGGCCAAAAATGGAAATCTTAATTTGATCTTGAGAAAGAGCGAGAGAGAGGACCATATAAACAATTTCGGGTTTATTAAAAGCCATTTGTTAGCAGGCAACGAACACCGAGGCGTGCAACAAAAACAATTAACTAATAATTAGTTGGAATAGAGGCAAAACTCCGGTACACAAAGTGATTTAGAGGAGGGGGAGTTGTCAACAGAAAGAGGAAGTCGGGTCCCCTTGGCCCAGGGTCTCCCGGACCACATCCGGTCCGGATAGAACGAGGAAACGGCTTCGGCTCCTCTTTAAATAGGCAATTTGTATACAAACATAGCCCAAGAGAGTGAGAGAGAATGTGGGGGATCATAAACCACCTGAGGAATTTTTAAGCTTTTCTAATTTTTTTTTTTTTTTTATAGTTGTAGAGTCTTCGAAATGAAGGATCATCAAATTTGTAGGTTTTATTTTTATTTGTTTTTTATCCCCTATTCTCTCGGCTTGTTTTAAAAAATCAAAATCTATAAATAAAAGATAAAATTTCTGTGTATCTAGGACAGTTTTGCATCTAGAAAATTGAAATGTGATGGATTGTATGCAGGGAGAGGGGAATGTGAAATTGTTTATATTAATATTAGAGATAAAATTTGATAAATGATAAAAAAGAATAAAAAAAATTTAATGATGGTGGAAAATATTAAGGACTGTTCGAAAAAATTATGGAAAAGAAAAAGATGGCAGTTTAGCCAAAACTCTTATACAAAAGTTTGGATAAAATTTTCTAATGTTTGAAAAGACAAAAAAAAAAAAAAAAAGAGGAAAAAATGGCATAAAGGAGAGGTTCAGTTACGAGTATGTATTTCCAATTTTCCTGTATACCCATCAATTCTTTCGGTCGCTTAGATATATACATATTAATGTTGTGCTGAGAAGTTTATTAATTTAAATTCATAAATCTAATTGATATTAATATATTAAAGTTGATAGAAGTTGAGCTCTTTAATGTGCTTTCACTTGAATGGTCCATAAATATTATAAGTAGTTGGTATATAGAAAACCCAATGTTTGGAATAACCAATTAAAAGCGTTGTGTTAGTGTCATATATTTAAGGAGAAAAGTTTACAAATATATTTCTTAGAAGCAGTTCTAAATTAAAACTTGGTTTATGAAGGATTATGGATCAATCTAAATTTAAAGGAATAATCCTTAAAATAATAGGTGGGAAACAAGTTCCTTTCACAAGGGAGAAAAAGAAAAGACGCTTTTGTATTAAATTTATAAATCAAGGTGTGGTAGGGATAATTTTGTTGACTGTAATTAAGGAATTTTTTCCTTTATCTCAATCAAAAGTTTATTTCCCACGGATGAACACTTGGAGCTACCCAATATTAATTTTAATAATTTATTTATTTTTAATTAATTTCTAAATGAAAACTTGGAATACCAGATCTAAAATGCGCGTTATTGGATTTGGTGATGACTTGACTAAATTTAGGATTAATATAATAGATTTTATATATTTTTTTTAAGTGAAAAAAAAAATTTAAAACAAGTATAGGATAAAACTACATTTGCTAAATTTTGAATACAGTATTGAAAAGTAGGTTGGTTATGTAAAAAAAAAAAATGGATTGAAGATACTTGTTGTTATTAACTTGTTGAAAGATAAGATTTCTTAGATTTTTCTTGAGATTAATTATGACTATGAGTAAAAATATTTTTTCAAAGAATGAAATTTTGTGTTTACTTAATTATTTTAGAAGAAAAAAGTTTATTATTTCAAAGAAAAAAATTTTAACAATAGGTTTTATACTTTTCTCCGAAAAAAAAAGGATTCTTTAATAAATTCCTGGGAAAGGATTAGTATTAACAAATCTTCCGAATAGCTATATATTTCTTGTTTTATAAAATTTCCCAATGACAAAGATAATCGTGAAATTAGACCTGCCTCTTCTTAAATAACAGTTGTTTACTTCATATCAATTTCGGTAAATGAGATATCTCAGGACACGCGTTATTTATATCATTTAATCATAATAAAATGGTCCAAATTTATTCTAATTTAATAATTTGTTTCCGGTTTGTTTCCGTTACCAATTACTAATTAAAATTAAAAAATAAAAATATCATAAATAAGTTCATAAATAAAATAAAATCTATATAAATGCACAATGTTATTTATGTCTTTTGTAATCTGATTATGAAAATTAAGTTATAATTCAAAATGATTATATGTATAATTTGAAAATGATAAAAGTTAATTTATTTATAATTGCGAAGAATTTAATTTTTCAATAATGTGAATAGGCTGAAGTTTTTTGTAAGGGTATGATTTAAAAGATGCGTAGCCTTTTTATTAAAATATTTTTTAATGACGAGGTTTCGATAGTGATTCTGTCTTCATCAGATCTACAATGTACAATCACTTTAAAAATCTTGTTAATAAAAAGTTTGATTGCATTGCTGAGCGAAATTCAATTTTATGTGGTTATGTGACATTATCGTTTCGCTCAACAGCAATGCAATCATTTTTATATTTTATCATTCTATTAGCAAGATTTCAAAGTGATGTGTAAATAAAAATATTTTAATAAAAAGGACTGCGCATTTTTTAAAACATATCCTTGGAAAGATTTTAATTTACTTATTTGGACACCCTTGTTTTCAAATCATATAAATGAATAAATTTATGGGATAAATCAAAAATCCTTGAATTATAAGTGTGCTCTATGAAAAGTTGGACGTTTTTGGAGAATGAATCGAATTTTACTAACTAAAAAACTAATTTTTTTTTAGGAACCACTTTAAAAAATCACACCAGATTTTTTGCGTCGGGGCCCCTAGGTAGTTAGCTGTTCAATGTACAGCCAACTTGGATTTATTTTGTTTAATAAATGAGAATTTTATTTGACATTCAGAAGATGAAAGAGACCAGGCAGGCACCCAGCTGCGAATGCGAGGTGCGCATAGGCCATCAAGTAAATTGAGGGTCTCACACTATTTTAAGGTGAAAAATGATTAATACATCTTAAAAATTATCTAATTTAATCAAAATCGTTAGAATGATTTAAAAGGAATTCACAAAAAATCTAAAACGTACATCAGTAAAGTGCACCCCGGACATTTTGAGGCGGATAAGGTTAATACATTTCAAAGATCATCTAATAAATAATTGATATATGAATTTTAATAAAATCTGTTAGAACAAATTTTCCGCCACGATGTTTTTTCGTTTTTGAGAAATCTTGTTTACAGTGAGACCCATTTTTTTAGCCTCAGGGGACCTCAAAACGTGTATTTCCAATGAAATCTCGACATTAATTTTTTTGGCAATCGCAATACTTTCTCACTATATATATATATAGTATATATATATATATATATAAGAGAAAGTAAAAATCTAAAAAAGAATTGTGTGAGAGTATGTTTTTAGATTTTTTGTGAATTTCTCTTAGACCATCCTGACGATTTTGATTAAATTGGCTATATATGTAATAAATTAGATATAATATTTAAGACGTATTAATCATTTTCTTCTTCAAAGTAGCGTAGGCCATAAAATGAGGTTTTTAAAAATCCTATAGAAAAGATAGGGCTCGTTCCTATGGTAACAAAATAAATATTTTCAATTCCTATGTTTACCAGTTGGTATAAATTAATAAGGACGGGGTCTAAATGGCCTCAGATACCGTAAAAAGACTTTAAAATAATTCCTGTTTGATTTCCCCCCCCCCCCCCTTCCTGGCCAGAAAGTTAAAGCGAAAGAAAATGTAATGAGGGATTTCATGAAAAAACAAAGGGTGTGGGTATCGAGAC
>JAAAKE020152458.1:5205-31149 GCA_010014785.2 Anisolabis maritima
CAACAGTGCTTATTGTATACGTAAGCAGACACTAACTGAAAAGCAAAAAAAAGAGCAATTAAAAAAAAAAGATTGTTCAAAAAAAAAAAAAAAAAAAAAAAAAAAAAAAAAAAAAGTAACTTTAAAATGTGTGCGAATAATTAAAATTTTATATTTCCCTTTCCTATGCGACTGTAAATTCAAAAAGTTTTTTTATAATAAAAACTTTGACATATAATAACAAATAAAGACCTAGGTGTGTCTTTTTAAATATTATTAATTGATGAATTTCAAATGAACTGCTTCTTACTAGGTCAATTGTTTTCAAAATTTGACGTTGGATTAAAAGGCTTATAATTAAAACTTTGTTTCAATTCTAACAAGTCTTTAAACTACAAACGAGGAAATTGTCAAAACATTTTTTTTGAATTGGTCGAATCTCAAATTCTGAATTCGAAAAAATTCACGATTACTATTCACTAAACTCTTTTTTCAAAATTTGATATCCAAATAAAATTATTTTCCTAATTTATTTTTTTATCATCGGCGTTTATTGTGTTTTTATTTAATCCTTTATTTTTTTGGAAAAGAAAAGTTGAAACGCAACGTCTACTTATTTTTTAATTCAATGAGATAATATATATTCATAAGCCTCTTATTTAATTCAATAACTATATAAGAAAAAATACGTAATTATTTTATATATTATTATATATACCAGGTATAATATTTATAATTTCAAAATGAGACTTATCAAATTAAATTCTTTCATAATTTTTAAATCGTAGATTGTTGGAGATGATTTGACAGTAACTAACCCGAAAAGAATAGCGTTGGCAGTTGAAAAGAAAGCATGCAATTGTCTCTTGCTTAAAGTCAATCAAATTGGAACTATTTCTGAGGCTATCGAGGCTCATTTGTTGGCCCGAAGCAACGGTTGGGGCACTATGGTCTCCCATCGCTCAGGAGAAACTGAAGACACCTTCATTGCTGATTTGGTGGTTGGACTTTCCACTGGACAGGTAATTATAGAAATTTATAATAAAATCAAAACAAGGACCAATGGAGCCATGAGATTAATTTTTTGATTGATATTGTTTGTAGATTAAAACTGGAGCTCCATGTCGATCGGAACGTTTGGCCAAATATAACCAGCTTCTTCGCATTGAAGAGGAACTCGGCTCGACTGCTAAATACGCTGGCAAAAACTTCCGCAATCCAAACGTCACTGGAGCATGCACTTGCTAATTGTAAATTAGAATTTGACTAACGTCTTTTTCTTTCGAACGTGGACCAAAAGATTAAATGCTCCTCACTTGAATTAGTAAAAAGAAACCTGAAAAAGTTGGACCCTCTTTTTTGTAGTGTTATACTGGTATGGAATGATTAAATCAAAATACAATAAAACCACAAAAAAATACATTTCATTTTTTTCTTAAAGAGTTATTTATTTTTCTATTAAAAATAGAGTTTTTATTCCAAATTAAAAAGGTGATGAATTATATACATCGATATTTAATATTATTTTTTATATGTGAATTTTATTATAAAAAGACATAAATTTTTTCATTTTCAAATGCTTGTAAAGGCTTAGAGGCCCTTTTATAAAAATATTTACAATTATATACAAATAGAAAAAATATTACTATTTTTTTGGATAAATAAAAGATAATATATATTTACAAAAAATATAAAATAGAATACATGTATGTTATGCTAAAATGATGGTCATCTTTTATCAAATGATTTATTCCGACCCAACCATGTCCAATTTTCCTGTGAAAAGTAATCTTCGATGTCTTGCAAACTCCTGCCCTTTGCTTCAGGCAAATAAATATAAATAAAAACAGCTGCTAATAAGGAGGCCAAAGAAAAGACGAGA
Organism: Anisolabis maritima; assembly: GCA_010014785.2. Taxonomy (NCBI): domain Eukaryota; kingdom Metazoa; phylum Arthropoda; class Insecta; order Dermaptera; family Anisolabididae; genus Anisolabis; species Anisolabis maritima. The sequence goes on from JAAAKE020152458.1 coordinate 7,067, forward strand.
AACACTCCCTCGGTGCCAATTGTAACTGCAGTCGCCGGGTAAATTTTAGATAGACCAAAAAGAATAATATTATACCCAGCGGTGATATAACCGCCGGCTTTTCCTCTCGTCTTCGCCGGGAGTAATTCTCCAACTAACACCCCAGGGAGGAGAAAGAAACAACAGGTATTGGCACCTACATAAATCATAATAGCACCAACAATCAGCCAAGGGTCATAGGGTGTTAATGGCTCATCAGGATTTAATGATTTTAAAAAGATAAAAATACTTAAAAACCCAGCAGCCAAACCTGAACCAATTGTTGAAATTAACGCATCGACACGTCTACTGACAGTTTGCAATAAAACACACGCGATAACAGTGAAAATTAAACGAATTACTCCGGAATAAACGGCCACCATAAATTTATCCATGACATGCTCCCCTTGGGTGGCATCTTCGATAATATCAACTGCATAGAAAATCACTAAAAAAGCACCACTCAAAAGTTGAAGAACACAAATGATATTGATGATGACGAACGGTTTCAAAAATGATGGTTCTTTACAATTTTCAATTATTCCACTACCATAGGATTCGACCGATGATTCAGATCTTAATTCTAGTTGATTCATTTCTGCCTTCACCTAAAACAAATAAAATAAAAAATTCATGATTAATTGAATTTTTTGATTCCAAAAATTTATATTGATTTTCATTATATTCGATGGCATATAGTGCTCTAAGTTAAAATAAACAAAATATTTGAATTTACAAAATAAAGGAAAATTAGATTAAATATTTAGAGGCAGAGGCCTCACGCTTGTTTACTTTGCCTCTGATAGCATATTCGATATGACTATATCTTAATCACGAGCAAAGATCTAAAATTAGAATATATCATTAAGAATATTCTATGATGTATGAAATAAATAATAAATAATTTAAAATATTATATTGGCTACTATTTAATATAAATAAATAATGACAGAATCTAAATAGCTTCAGATGTCGAAAAGGACTAAAAAAAATTTAATTTAAAAAAAAAGAGAGAATAATGTTTATTATTTTTACCCCAATTCAATTTTTTTATTTTTTTTTTAGAAAAAATCGGTTTCCATTACATGGATTATTATGAGAATTGGTTCAGGGCTGGAGACAAACGTCTTTAATATTATCACTGAGTCTCAAAAGATTTGACTCAGCGGATAAATATTGGGCCTATTTTACTGCCTTCTGCTGAGCAATTCGCTTCAAATTTTAATAGCTTCTTTGCCATTCCTAGGACTCATCCCCTTTTGATAAGATACGAAAAATTTTACATACAATAAATTGATAGATTTATTTATATATTGTATCACATTGTTTATATCTTAGTCTCTTTTCAAAACAGGGTGGATTTAACGATTGACAGCCGCTAGGAACTCGAACTCATCGCTGGAATTCGGATTGCAACATCCCAAAAATCTAAAATGGAATTTCAAGAAGACCACATCGGAGCTCCAAGGTCTGTATTTTTTTATTTCAATAAAGATTTTTATAATTTAGTTTTTACTTATTATTATTACTATTATTTGTTACTATTTATATTTAAATACATATTTTTTCGCAATCTGGGGTGGACCGCCCACCCCCATTGCTCTACTAAGCCCTGACACAAATTATTAACATTCATTTAACAAATTAATTATTTTATTTTTTATCTATCTAAATCTTTGAATCCTATAAAGTCATTAATCTAGGGCTAGATAATGCTTGGCGTAAATAGGGGGAGAAGTCCTCCCCGACCGGGGGACAATTTTACCTTATATCTTTGAAAAAAAATTTTGGTAGGCAAAAAGTTAGGTCGGGCAGAAGCATCAAATCCAACGCCCATGCTTTTATAAAAAGTTAATTTCCTCATTTTAGTGCATTTTAAATAAAAGTTATTTTTTATTTTTAATTCATATTAATTAATATACCTATGCAATGAGAGGCTAATAATTCAATAAAATCCTCAATTCAAAAACAAATTAAGCCAGGAAGAAGTGATTTGAATAAAAAACATTGTGAAAGCACATTAATTCAAAGATGAAATCTGTAGCAAAAGGAAAGAAAAGGATTATTAATCCCCCAACTTAGATTAAAATGCAGTGAGATGAGGAATATATTACCTTGACTTCATCATTAGCTCTCAACCACATAAGAGCTTTTTTCGCCTGCTCTTGCCGTCCTTTGCGATATAACCAAACGGGAGATTCCGGGAATGGGAAAAAGACTAGAAATCCGATAACTGGCAAGATGATAGCCGAAAACGCCACATGTCGCCAATAGAAGCAGGTTCCGAGTATATAAACACCGAGAATGCCTAACGAATAGGCGACGTAAGGAGTGCCACTGAGGATGCCTCTGATGTGTGGCTCAGAAACCTCCCCCAGGTACACCTGGAAAAGTAGAAAGCAATCTGATGATGCTCTCAATTAAAAAATGAGCTAATTATTAAGACAATCATTTAAGAAATTGGGAAATTTTGAAGTGGATTTTTTAAGATGATTCCAAGGAGCAAAGCTTCTTTGTAAAGCATTTCGATAATTAAAATTCTCTTCTTTTTTTATTTACGTGGCTCTACTTATGATCCAGATGACCGCATTTTTTTAACAACTATGGATCAAATTTCAAATGACTTTTTAAATAGTGATTCTGATCTGAAAAATCTTAAATTTTCCTGATCATTTAAAATAAATATTATCTGGCTCACAAGTCTACTGATAACGACGAATCCTTAAATAAAAAAAAAAAAAAAATAATTTTTCAAACAAGCCCTCCGCTTTCTTTCACTTGCAATTTTTTAAATTAAATTAATAAAAGCCTTCTTTTGTGACTCCTCCCCAAAGTCCTGTACTTTCATATTATTTTTTTTGCCAATGAAGCCCATAGTATTCTGAAACATTTCTAAAATAAAACTAAACTTATTTATTATGCTTTTTTATATAGAATTTCCTAAGTGGTTTATTCAAAGATCTCCCTTAATTTAATAAAAGAAGAAAAATTTTCTTAAATTTTTCTTAGAAATGTTTTCTATAACTCGCTGCCAAGATCCCATTTTTGGAAGATCTCTATCAGCGCTCCATGGGTAGTGATTATGAGAATCTAAAAAGAGATTAGAAATACAAGTTAAAAATTTAGATCTCAATATTTTTTTCTCTTTCTTCCATTAATAAATTCTTCCCCATTTGATTTACATTTTGGCAATGGCCCTGCATTTATTCTAAACATATAATACCTGAGCTGGAGCGGCAGATAAGCCAACGGCAAGACCAGCAAAGATTCTCCCAATGAGGAGACTAATATGATCGGTGGCAAAGCCAATAAGGAGCCAGCCAAGCATGAAAGGCGCGACAGTTGACTGCAACGTCTTTTTCCTTCCTAATTTCTCGAGGAGGATGCCACTCAGCACGGCTCCCACCGGGGTTGACAAACTATGAACGCTTGCTGAAAAACAAAACAAACCTAGACTCAAGGACAATTTTAGATATCAAAACCCATTTCATCAACTCTCAGCAAGATAGGAAGCAAAAAAGATTTATATCATTTATTTATCGATGATCCAGAGCGACGACGTTTCTGTCCTATCCTTTATATTCTTGGACTTGCGAATGTTAAATGCTATCATTGTTATATGTTACCAGATAAACATTTTAGTTACGTTAAGAAGGATTACCCCTCCTTCATTCATCCCCGACCCATATCACTAACATGATTACCAAATTATGCTTCTTTTACTCAAAACAATTTTTCACTATTACTTACCATTTCACTATTTAGTCCCTTCTCCCCTCACAAATCCACAACTTCCCCAACAAAATGTTTAGAGATTTTATAATAAGGACGGAGTCTAAATGGCCTCAGATGCTGAAAGACTTAAAAAAAAAAAAAAAAAAAAAAGATTTTGTAACTACATAATATCAGAACGAAGTCTAAGTGCAAGGATCACTAATAGAGAACTTTCAAAAGTGGAATCTATAATAACTTCGCATTTAAATATAAATAAGGTTAATTCGTGAAGGAGTTTAGTAGAGTAGCCATGCATATCTTCAATTATATAAATCTGGTTTTCTAAGAAATTATTTTAGTGTATAATAATAATAATAAATAATAATAGTGATAATAATAAATACAAAATCATCCAATTTGTCAATTAATATTAAAAGTATCTAAAATTTGCTCGTATTGCCCGTACCATAGACAGGATCCACATTTGAAAGGGGGGGACCAAAAAAAATTATTTCTTTTATTGGTCTTTTAAGATGTTTCTTTTTTTTTTTTAAATTGTTCTTATGAGGAATTCCATTTAAACTTTTTATAATTCTTTTTCTTTGTTTTTAGTGAATTTTTAGCGAGCTTAGCTTAGGGCCAGAAAAAATAATTTTGAGATAATAAACGCCGAAAATATTTCATTATTTTTATTGTTGTTTTTTGAGGGTGGACTAGCCTCCTCCCTACGTCACGGGCTATTGCGTAGTTCCAAAAATTCTTCGAAGCTCCCAGTCGTTTACTAAGCTATTGTTTTTAGATAAAAACTTATTTAATCCTAATTCAATACGGAGATTATATTTATTATTAGGTGGAAAATGATTATCCCTTTCCCTTTCAACAAACATTTAATTTTGTAAGCTCCTCTGATTAAACCAAAGGGACAAGAAGAGATGGGGATTATTTGGTGGTTGGGAAATGACACTCCATTTTATTTAAGGTTTATTTAGGATTGCATGTAAAGAAAATAAGACAAGGGCTTAGCGAGATATTTTTTCGAGAAAGGGGAAAGAAAAAAGTATTTTGAGGTCATCAACACAGAAAATATTATATTTGCTTATAACTGATTTCCAGACATGTTTATGGATAGAAATTAATTTAAATAAATTTTTTCGAACTGGTATTCGAATCTACATCCTTTGTTTTTATGTTGACACTGTCAACCAAAGGGTGAGCATTCTCTCTTTTAGTGAAAAACTCATTTTACTTCCTTCCACTATTATATATAATAATAAGAGGAAAATATTATACCATGAAAAATTTAACCCCCCCAATTTTTATTTCTCTTACCTATATATTAATATGTACTATATAGTGAGAAAGAATTGAGATCCCCAAAAAAATCGATGTTGAGATTTCAACGAAAATATATGTTTCCCCTGAGTCTAAAAAAAATTTGTACTCGCCAAATGGTCTGTCTGTGTGCCTGTAAACAAGAGTGCTCAAAAACTAAAAAACAAGACTGATATTTAAGCTAGGTACTCTTATCGCCTGCATCAAAAAGCTTTTGAATAATATCGGCCAAAGAGTACTAGTAATTTACTGTTATACTTTTTTCCCCAAAAATTCAAAAATATCTTAATGTGTTTAGTTTTTATTTTGACTTATATCTGGATCCACTAATCAGAAAAGGATTTTTTTAGTCTTTTTCAGCATCTATGGCAATTTGGACTATTTGTTTATAATCAGAAATGGATGAAACCTAACAAGTTTAAAGCACTAGAACTGCCTAAGAAAATCTGTCAGCAGGGCGCGATAAAACCCCCCAATATTTATCGCGCACTACGATTTTCTCAGCATCCGCAGGGCCAAATCTTTTGAATTTCGGTGATATCAATTAAGACGTTTTTCAGCTAAGGACCAATTTTCATAACCCGTTGGATTCGAATGCCGCGGATTTATTTAAAAAAAAATTGGGCTTTAATTTTTTTTCGTTTCAATTATATATTAATTATAATTAATTAAAAAAATGAAAAACAAAAACTGAATTTTTATTTATTTGAATAGGAGCGACGTTTTGGTCTAGTTTTGGACCATCATCAGGCTTTTTTTGTTCAATCATACAGGAAAACCTCTGTGATCAATTTTCTTATTAAAAAATAAAGTTTACTTGTACTTTTTATGATTTTCTAATAATTTTAGATAAATAATTAAATTTTTATTTGAACAAAATTAGATAAAAGCGAATTACTAATTTTCCTATAGTGCTATATCACTCAGTGCAGATTCATTTAGTGCGGCATTTTAGAGTAACCAATTAAAGCGAGCTGTACCTCTATTTACGTTTTCTTTCTTCCTGCCTGGTTGGCCATAGTCTACTTATTGATTCCAATTCTATAATTAATTTTTTAGTAAAAGTTATCATTACTAATTTTGAAATATATACTTGAGAGCAAGTTTAGGAGAGAGGAGGGAATCATAAAGAAATTTTTTTATTAGTATACTTTAAAAATTCAATTTATATATCAAGAACAAAAATCTTTTTTCTCTTCTTTTAAGAGTGGTATGTAATTTCAAAGTAAAGCAATCTTATAATATAGCTTCCCCTCCTTTTCTCTCTCTCTCTCTTATCGGGTAAGTTAAATCGAAAATTTATATTCAACATGTTAAATGCATATAAAATTTATATAGATTTATTCCAATATCAAATTTTCCTATTTTTAGTACCCTATAATTTTTTTTTTTTTTTAAGATAATATAAAATTTAAATTAAGATCGGACAAATAGAACGTATATGATTGATTGATTAGATCAAGATATAATATGTAGATTCCTGATGGTAGAAAAGCTCAAAATTTTTATCTTGTTTTTTACTACCACGCAATAGGCTCCGCCCCCTAGACTCCCGTTTTCATTTATGATTTCTATAGCATTTTTATATTTATTTTTGCGATTTTACTTTCATTGGGAAAGGTAGTGAAAGTAATGTATTCAGTTCAAAATTTCGAAGGTGAAATTTCAATAGAAATACAAAATTTGAAGTCTTCTTAAATTGAAAATACGAATTTTAGAAATTGGTTCGTGTGTCTGTTTTGCGTAATGAAATGTATAAAAAAATTGTATTATTTAAATATCTTTAGGCACAAAATATCATTGACCCCTCGGAGAGGTCGAAATCGTTTATTTATTTTCATATTTAAATAATCCAAGAAAAAAAAATGGTGCGAAAAGGAAGCAAACGGCAATAACAGCTTGACAAAATTGATATTTTAAAATACATAAAAATTTTCTCAATAAAATTGATAAAAATAATGCTAATAAAAACTCAGAATTCACAAAATAATTAATATAAAACATTTTTTTTTAAATTAGATCTTAGTAAAATAATAACAAATTTAATTTTTTTTTTTTAAATTTTAACTAACTTTTGTTTCAAACATTTAAAAAACCAGACGTTTTTTTTGGAATTTGGAGAATTTTCGATAAAAGCCTTTGAATCTGACGATTGACTAAAAATAATCCCATTATTAAAATTCCTATTTAATTAAATATTAAAAATAATCGATGAGGGAAAGTTATTGGTACCACCAACTTTTTGTTTATGAATTTAGACAAAGTGACAAAGGGATCGGTTAAATTTAATTAATAATTAAGTTACAACTTCAAATTTGATTAAAAGGGGTAAAATGCTTTTGAGAAAATGCTCTTAAAAGCAAAAGATTTAATTTGAAAGATAAAATATTTATAGAGAGAGAAATAGAATATTTTTTATTAAAAGCAAATAAATCTCTGATTATAACCTTTTCATATACATACTGGTTTATGATAAAAAGCAAAAAGTTGTATTGCATTTAGGTCAATCTTTTTTTTTACTTCACTTTATATAAAATATTTGGGTTCCCTTCCCGCCCTCCCAAGGGACTCATGGTCACAATGGAAGTTTGTTGTCGTCTCAAAATATAGGCCATAGAGGAATTTAAACCCCCTCCACATGTAATGGAATAATCGTGCGCCCCGTCGTGTCCTCAATCAGCCATGATTTATTATTTCTATGAGGTCTTTACTTGCAAATGGAGAAGGGCCCAGGATGTTTAGTAAAAAGGGTTGAAGTAACTTGAGGCAATCAACGAATACTTTTGGAATTGCTTAATTCTAAGTTAAAATAATTTTATTAACGATATTTTGTTTCAATTTTTACTCTGATTAATAATTCATTTGTTTATTTAATTTCGTCATTAACAGCATCAAGAGGAACTCGTCAAAATATGGTGATTAAGCCTAAATACAAGGTAAGAGTCATAAGCATTTTCCCAATTACATCTTTATACAAAACTTGAGAAGATGCCTCTACCCCTGGCCTGGCTAATTGGGCCTAATCACCCATCATATCATATTTCGATGAGTTCATTTCGAAAGCTGAAATTAAATAAACAATTATTAATAAAGGAAAGAGAAGGCAGATTGCTGCAAACGAAAAAAAAGCCCTTGGATGCCAAAAGCCGAACTGAAACGTTCCGGACAAAATTTTTTTAGCTCGTCTATTCCCTTTATCAGACTCCAACAGCAAATAATCAATAAACAATTATTAAACAATGCCTCGGCCCATTATTAGAATTTTAATATAAGAACTCACCCTGACAAGTACATCAATAATGGAAGAAGCAAATTAAAAAAAAAAAACTATTTTACTCCAGACAAGGTTTCGTCCATTCGTCTTTTTTGTATTTTATCGAAGGCCTTAAAGGCAAAAATGATTATTATTATTATTGAAAAGTAGTAAGGTGGCTGTAGTATTTTTTTAAAGTCTTTTTAAGTATGGGAAACCATTTAGACACCTCCCCTATTTATTTTTATTAATTAGTGGCCAAAAGCTGTTGTATTTAACAATAAAGGAAGAAGCAGGCACCAGGTGAGAAGCCTCTGCGATATTAAAACTCTCAAATTTGAGACGTTTCGGCTTTAAATTAATAATGCCTTCATCAGTCCATTTAGAGAGTGTGAATTCAAAAGACAAAGCATTGAAACAAAATCGCAGAGTTGACGGTTTCAACGTCTCAAACTCGTAGAGGCTTCTCTCCTGACTGACTGCCTCCATTGTTGATTATTATTCTTATCTAATAAATATAAGGGCCCGTCAACTAAAAGATCATTTGCGCCGTTCATTCAGAAACCTGGACACAGATCTATTATTTTTCACATCCTACAACATAGACATCATAACCACTGAATAATAGCTATACTCATTTCGATATCACAGATTACCTTACTTTAACAGTAATAACTTTATTATGCTGATTAATTAGGATCAGGCCCTGGGCCTTGGCTCAGAGCTAGAGGTCTGGCTTCACATATCAAAGGTCAGTGGTTTATTAAAACTATATTGGTTACTAACTAATTTAAATAAGTAAGGACAGAATCTTCAGATTCCGAAAATAACTTTAAAAAAAGGATCAGGGAGGGGCCGTCCTGAAAGTCAATGAAAATTTAAAAAATCGGAAAAAACAGGAAAAATATATCTGGCCAATTCTGGATAATTGAGTACTCCCTGAGTGAGGTAGCGGTAAATAGTAAGAAAGACTCAACATCGAATATTACTTAAGAATACCTCTCGCCTTTGTCGAAAATAGTACAAAATTAAATAATAAATAATACACCACAATATATTTAAATTTATGACAAAAAATATTAATATAACGATGAAGGAGTCAGTGATAAATCTTATCAAAGAAACCGTTAAGAATTTGTACATATCTTCGACATTTTCTTAGTTATTGACACTCTCTCTTGTTTTATTTTCTTCTATTACGGTATATTAAACATGAGGATAATAATTAGCAGCCATATGTGAAATGACGAAATTTTGACAATCAAATCATTGACAATTGATAGTAAATAATATTCTAAAATGTGCAGCCACTTGAATTAGAGAAGAGATGTCATTTCAATATGGATGAAAATATTGTAAATAGGATTATTTAAAGAGCACGTCCCTTTGACTGGAATTAGAGCATTAATAATCAGATCACACAAGAGCCGAGAGGAATTTTCCAAAATCTTATTCAACAAAGGAGTTTATTCCTGGGAAGTAAACCAATGAATGTTGCTACTTTTAATAATTATTCCCCCCAAGAGAAATTCTTTTAATCGCATTTACTTACTCGACACGACGGACACTTTTGCAGCTTTGTCTTTTATTATATTAGAATACAAGAAACATCCTATAATAAATGGCCCGCTCATTGTTTTCCTAACCAATGTTACTATTATATAATTTATATACTCGTATATATAAATATATTTATATACTCGTTTATGATTATCAAAAGTTAATCAAATTATTTTTATAATTTGCTTCCATGTTAAAAAGAGTTTCATTTCGTTAAACTAAATATTTTAATAGAGTTGGCATTCAAAAATCCGGCAACCTGAGGAGTGCCGGATTTTTTATGGTTATATATTAACAAAAATATCATACACTATTGAAGAGCCTATGTTGTATGTTTATCAAATGGTTCGCACAGACACGCTGCTATTAAGTTTTTTTAGCATTTCACTTTTTCTGCGATCGACAACCCACGATGTTTACGTTTTAGGCCATCTCTTTTCTTTGCTGAATCCCTAGTGGGTCTAAATAGCAGTAAATAAATGATAAACTGAGAAGGAATGAGCAGAAATTCCTGTTAGCAGCTGCAAGCAAGACCTGTTGGGACAGCTGATTCTGAGTCCAGCGCCATCATAATGTAAACGGTGCCTCCAGAAAACAGTGAGGCGCCTACATGAAAAATTTGAAAATGTGCTCCGATATCCATGCCGGAAATCTGAAGGGACCAGTTTTTCAATGGCCGGATTTTTGAATGTCAACTTTAATTTGAAAATTTACAATCCCTATTTTTAATCCTCTGCCCTTGCTTTGCTAAAAACTATTATTTATGTTGCTAATTTTATTTGCTTTCTGTAAATCTATAACCGGAACTTCTTTTGAGTGACGTTTCCTCTCTTTTAATAAAACCTCTCTGGAATAATAATTCCTTTATTAAAAAAATTCTATCTTATTTCAATCCTAATAGTTTTGGTACCTTACAAAATGTCAACATGACGTTTTCAGTGAATCTTTGAGTCAAAAAATTTTATTTCTGTATGTCATGTTTTTGTTTGCTAAATGAATTTTGAATTTCTTTAAGTTTACCTGTAGAAAAAGTAGTATTCCATGTATTTCATGGGTCAATCTTACTCTTGTACGTTTCTGGGCTTTTTATTATTTTCTCCTAAACTCCTCTAGCGATTTTGATTAAATTTGCTCTACATTGTTTATTAAGAGATGAATTACAGAATGGATGACTACTTAGGGGTCCGATGCAAAAAATTTGGTGTGACAGCACATCATTCAGCTTTCCTTTCCTTAGGTAAGAGAAAGTTGTGTGATGTGCGCTTGTCACATCAGATTTTTAAAATTTATTATAGTTTCGATTTTATCTACTAAGTGCCTTTATTTTTATGCTTTGACTTTATGGATCAAATAAAAATCAATTCCATTATCTTCGAGAAAATGAATTACGTTCTATTAAATCAATAACTTGAAATTTTTAAAGGACATTAGCCACATGGTATAAGAGAGGTCATTGCGATGGTCATTTTTGCTCGATTTATGTCATATTTCAAATTGGAAATTTATATTTATTGAAATACGGATATAGTATCAAGAAAAGGAACATTCGTGTCTTTTGATTACAAACAATTTTTCAGTTGAATGAATAAAAGAGGAAAAAAATTTTTTTTAGTTTTTTCTTAGGCTTGAAATATTTCAATCACATTATAATAACAAAGAAAATAAAAAAATAATTAATTTTTCCTCATCTGATTTATTTTTTTTTATTATTTATATATAAAGATGTAACTAACAAATGTCACACCTCTGTTGTTTAAATAAATATGTCTGGATTACATGTACCGTAATTAATATACATTGTTTTAAATCTATATGGAAATTGAATCATATTAAACTTTGGCTGGAAAAGTTTAAAATAAAGTTCTCTCTCATTTAGGTTTTTTTTTTTTTTTACTTATCTATATATGTAATATCTAGTGAGAAAGTATTGCGACCGCAAAAAATTAATCTGGTGATTTCAACAAAATACACTTTTTGAGATCCCGGAGTCTAAAAAAATGGATCTCGCAAAATGCATCTATCTGGGTGTGAACATGATTTCTCAAAAACGAAAATACGAAACTGAAATTTTATATTTAAGCTAGGAATCTTCATCGCTAGCACCTCGAAGATTTTGAATAAAATTGCCCAAAGAGTACTAGTACTTTACTGATGTACTTTTTAGTTTGTTACAATTTTCTCAAAATTCCCTCTAACGATTTTGTTTATAATTCATAAATCAATTATTTAATAGATGATCTTTGAAATGTATTAACCCTTATCTCCCCTCCCCCCAAAATTGTTTACGGTCCATTTTACCGATGTAGTCTTTTGCCTTTGTTCGAAAGCACCTCGGGTAAATAAATCCTGGTAAATGGGCCTATACAGTCCAAATGAAATATAAATAAGGAATAAGAACGAACACGCCCAGCGCTTGAGGGACTGGGGAGGGCAGGTATATAAATGAACCAGAAGAAATGCCAACCTTAGCTCAGTTAATTTATGGTCGCCATCTACTTAATCATTAGTTGTCTGTAAATTCCACAAATATAATTATTTGTATTTGATTTGTTAAAAATCAAAATGTATAATTTTTTATTCTCATTTACATATACTTATATTCTTCCTAAAAAAAATTGTTCTCTATCCAGACATTTTGTGACGGATAACTAATTTTAGCATTTGAATCTATATTTTATTTCTCGTGAGTTAAAAATTATTAATTAAAGACTTTTGCTCAAATAAAGCTAAATAAAAGCGAATAAAACGGAGAATCCTATACATGGTGCAATAATAGCGTTAAGAGGAGTTATTAAATTTTCATATATATCAAAAAGAATCGAAAAAGAATAATTCGCACATGGTGAAAATTTTTTATGGATAATTAAACCCAAATGGAGTGAAAAGAAGAGCTGCTGACAGGGACGGAGGGAATTAAGGGAGATAAAATAAAAAAGTAGGAAAAAATCACGACGCAAGTGAGCAAATAACATTAAATGCGATCATAGGAAAAAAGAGGGGAGGAGGAAACATAACCAAAAGGAGAGAGAGAGGGTAGTTATCGTAAAATTTAGCGAATGTGTTTGAATATGAATTTGATGGGGAAAAAATAAGAGCCTCTTGGATAGGTAAAAAGAGATGATGCGCATTTATAGCCATGCTAAAAAACCTATTAATAGGATCCATTTATCCAGAAAAGGTGTTTTATTACTTGCTCTATCCTAAATATATGGGTCGTATAAATTAGATCATGACGACTTGCTGACCTACTCACTAAAATTTTCGATGAATTCCTCCAGAGCTCCTGCATGCCCAGTTGTTAAATCTCACTAAAAATGAATGTGTGATTCTGGAGCAATGAATCGAAAAATCCATTAGCAAGTTGGTTGGCTCATTTTGGTTGCCTTCCTTCCAGCAACCAAACACGAATTCTGCAACGCAAGCTATTATGCCAAAAACTCGATGTTGAATATTAAATATAGGTAGGTACCCCCGTCGCATGCTTCTTGAAGCTTTTGAATTAAATCGGTCAAAAAGTACTACTTTTTAGTTTTTTTTTCGAACTTCTTAATATCAATAACGATTGTGATTAAAATTCATTCACTTAATTAAACTCTTGCAACAATTCATTAAATTTGAAAGAGAACCAAGCCCATTTGGGTAGAGAAGAATCTTTTCTTTAGACGATTTTAATAAATATATTTGAATAATAGATTTACATTTTCTATTACTACTAAAAACATAAAATTTGGCTTCTAAAACTTCTTAATATTTTAAAATCAATTGAAACACAAAACCTTCTCATTTTAACGGAAAGTTAAAATAAAAGGCCCAGAAAATAATTAAATAAGTTCTTCAAATATAACATTATAGGTACAAAATATCGTAAATAAAATACAGAAATCAAACTTTTTCCATTTACGTTTTATAATTTTCTTTTTCTTTTATTTCAGGATCTGGTCTTTTGTTTATTTCGGCTCTAAAGACTTTGCTTAAATCCTCTGAAATGAAAATAATAAGATAAAAGTTTCCTTTATTTTTACTGTTTAATGCGGCAATTTAACGAAACCACCGTATGTGAAGGAAGCTCTTCCCTCTCTTTCTTTCACTTGCAATGTTTTAAATTAAATTAACAAAGGTATCTTCTTTTTTGTGATGTGAGTACTGAGTGAGAGAGATGTACAAAATGAGGGGGTACAGTCTTTTATTTTTGAAATTGTTCCTGATCCTTGGAGCAGAGGTAGAAATCTCGCTTCCCATTCTGAGCGATAAAATTTATTTTTTTAATTATATTGGCTCTCAAATTAATTTAAATAAATATGGATGCGGCCAAAAAAACAAAATATTTAAATAGTTTTATTTAATTTTTTTAAAAGAAGAAAATTTGGACAGACATAATTCCTTTCTCAGATCTGGACTTATAGATCATATAATACTTCCCAGAACTAACGAAGTGTAGTAATGATGCATCTTAAGAGAAACAACTTTCTTTAAAATTAAGGGCTGAAGGTCACATAAAATCTTCTTTAAAAAAGTGATTGTAACCAGGCCTAATATCACTATCACTTCATTAGATTCCTTGAATATAAATGAGTTTCAATTTATTTAAATCTTATAGATTAATAACTAGATATAAATTGCGAGGTAATACTTCGATAGGCTAGGTTCAATTGAAGACAATAACATCAAGATCTTATCGAATGATGGATTTTATTTCGTCAGAATATCGATCATGGTAATACCTGGAAAAAAGGGTCAATGCAGAGACATTTCTATGACTGAGTGGCTGCAATGAGGCAGTCTCCGATCAGTCTCACCGCACGCCTTTGAAGGAAAGAGGGAGCATGCTGAGAAACCCCTCTCCATAGGTGGGACCCATTCTCAAGTTAGCGACCTCAGAAATATGGTCATTTCACGAAAGATCCGAAGGAATTATCACACCCAGAAGAGAAAGCGAGTCTCTCAACTCGAGATTATTATGTCTGTAGGTGACGGATGGGCATGTTCTATCTTACACTCTTGAAATTAGTGAACATTATGCTTGCTTGGAGTTAAAGTTAACGTGGTTACGGGATCCCCGTTTCTCCAAGGTGATGATGATTCCATGATTTTGGAAAATCTCCGTTATGATTGAGAGTTATAGTCTAGATAACATTGATTCAATTCGGGAGAACATTTTTAATGATAATCGGTGGAATACCATTAGGCCGCGCAGATTTATCTATGACCAACTTCATAAGTTTGGGATCTTAATGATAAATTATCTAGAACATCGTTTCTCAAACAGTGTTACATTACAATGTATCACTAATGGTACATTACGTTATGTTTGGAGGAACAATTTTCACACAAAATATTTAGGTAAATGTTTGTTTTTTTTTTTTTAATTCTTTGTCCATAAACACTCCATTTGAGATGAATTGATTTTTAATCGGGTACATTTATTTATTTATTCTTATTTATGTGGTACAAAATTTAAAAAGTTTAAGACTCCCTGATCTAGAAGGGTATATGGAAATTATTTCGATAAAATTTATACTTTATGAAATATTTTTTCGTGGATGAATTTCAAATGAAGTACAACTTGGATTTGATTAATTTTGGCCAAAAGTTGACGTTTTTGTTTAAAGGTTTATAGAAAAACGTCGGTGATTTGGGTCTTTTTCTACTCGATATTTTTTTCTACCTTTTAGGAATAAAAAGGATCTGCAAATTTTTATAATTATTTGTACCATTAAAAATTTTTCCCGAGTTATTTTTTGTCATCCTCCTGATCGTTAAAATAATTGGAATTTACCATTCTATTCTTATGAATAATTTCCGGCAAATGAAATATAGCGAGTTTTTAATAACATTCTATATAAACAAAATAGATTAATAATCTATTACTTTTTACGATTTTATATATTTTGTTCTCTATCCGTTCGGCCACACTGGTGACCAAATATAGTACAGGGAGGATAGGATAACCAAAAAATCTCAATTCGTCACGAACCGAAAAAAAAACTATTACTAAACTTTCCTAGATATCACCCTTCAAAAGTAAAAAAAATAGAGTGAATTTATAATGACATGGTATAAAAAATTTTTGTTGTGTTTGTTTGTTAAAGGACATATATAAATTGTATGCCCTCGCATCAAAAGCGTTTCCTCGCTTTGAAATTATAATCATTAGCGGGAGTCGATTATCCACTCCAAAGCAAAGGCTTTGGAATTCAGACATACCCTTTGGGCCCAGCTGGCCCTTTGTACACCGATAATCATGAAGCTTTTGCATATCATTCGATTAGCATGTTGTTGATCCTAATCATCAAAATGGGGGCAAAAGCATCCTCTCTTATTGGAGTAATTATTATCATAACAATCGGTTATTCATGAATTGATGATTTAGAAATTTATGCGTATATGAAATTACAATGTTAGATTTATTGCTAATAATACTAGTCATATTATACAAAAGGCGTGACTGTCAGTTTGTGTATGAGTTAAAATAAACTGGTATGACCACAAATCATAGTCTGATAAAAAATTATCTCAAAAATATGAGAAGAGTAAGTGATGGCTGTATGTAGTGTACCAGGTAGAAGACGAAGCCAGGAAAATATTGCTTTATTTTTCTGTTAGCTGCACTGTCCTTTCTTCGTCTTCTAAAAGTATTAGAAGTTTTTTGTCTCTGAGCTTTCTATTTATAATAAAATTGTATATATAGTCAAAATGGCCTTTGATAACTTGTAAAAAATTTATATAAGTATAAGTTTAGTATTCCGTATAGTATAAAAATTTTATTCTTGCATTTCCTCGGAAATACAGGTTTTGAGGTCCCCTGATTAAAATGAGTCCCTCAAAATGGTCTGTGTTTGTGTCTGTGAACGTTTATCTATCTCAAATTTGGTATTGAGGCTAGGTTGCAAGTGACACAGTGAAGAAAACCAGCCAAAGATTGCCAATAAGAATGTACTTTTTTAAGTTTTTCGATTTTTAAAAAAATAAATTTTATCGTTCAAAATTAGAAGCAAACAAATGAGCCATGTGTTATGTCATCCTTATCTCTACTCCAAAGGGCAAGTGTCCTTTCGCTCTCAAGTCTGATTTAAAAAAAATACATTGTCTTAATATAACAAAGTATAACTTAATAACTATCTCGTGTTTAATTAATCCCAACTGAACTAATAATAAACCACCTTCCCCCCGCGGGGCAGAAAGTTTAATAATCTTCGTGTTAAGTGAGATTATGGCCGTTAAGCGTTTGGTGAATGACCCTACTGAGATTCATCATCTCAAAGTCCGGCGTAATAATTTAATAAAGTTATGTACTCTCCGATTGGAATCATCGCCTGTTAAAGAGATTCCCTCTCTCTCTCTTTGTAAATAGAAATTTACACTTTGCATCTGGGCTTAATTGGCTTAGGATCTTCATCGTTTGAAATTTGTGATCGTAAAACGAACATGGGTCGTACTAAGATAATTAATACCAAAATACAACTTCGTAAATGTATATTAATAAATAGGCTACTTAAAAAGCGGTTTTTAAAGAGGAAATCGCTAAAGATAATAAGCCTATAAAGACGAGATGTTTAGGTTAAAAGTAAAGAAACGTCTTGATCCTGAAAATGCTTCTCTCAAAACCGAAAGGCTAAATTTTATAAGAAGAATAGAACTTCGACTGCTCTTTACTACACGCCCAAATTATACTAATTTTTTTTTTATGTCTTTTTCGACATCTGAGGCCATTTAGACTCCGTTCTTATTTATTTAAATTAATTGGTAGCCAATATATACAATTTAAATACATTTTTGTCGCTCACGACGGGAAACGAACCACCGACCTTAGGAACGTGAGGCAAGACCTCTTCTACTTCTGCACCAAAGGGACAGAGTCACACTACATCGTTAAGACATCTAAAGACATTTGCCCATAATTTCTCTTAACAATCACCTTTGGATGATTTCTTCATTATTATATTATATTTTCTACCAATTAATATTAATAAATAAGGACAGAGTCTAAATGTCGAAAGACTTAAAAAAATCTTTATTATTACGTTTATAGGAAGTTGAAATCTTATGATTGATTAAAAAAAACCTTTTTGATTATTTGTGTTTATTTCCCGGTAGCCCCCCCCCCCCTCCATTAAATAATCAAAGATATCTGACAGTTGTTCAATTAATGAGTTTAATTCAATAAATCACTCAGCTGCTGGTCTGTTGGAGAGCCAAGTAATTAATTGATTTCCGAAAGACCACAAGCGCCCCAGGTTTTGCCTTAATCTGATTAATTTCTATCTCTTAGGAGAAACTCAAATAAAAACAAGAAATCGAAAATCTTAATGAAGAAATAAATTAAAAGAATTCTACAAATAATAATATAGCATATTTTCTTCTTTTATTCCAATCATCCCATAATGCTTGTAGAGAGAGAATATAAAAGAAGCTACTAGCTGTGAGGCCTTATGTGAAAAGGGCGGATCTTAGCCACAGTAAGAGTTAAAAAGGATGCAGCCCCTATTCTAAATGAATTATAGTATTAACCTACTCTAGAAGATCCTCTGTGAAAAAAATCATTCAAATATTTCCTCGGTATTCAAAAACCCAGCGAAATCCTCTTAAAGTTAATTCCTTGACACACGTCGATGATGAATTGAGATATAAAAGAATTCATTTATAGCGCAATAGAACAATTAAAAAACTCTGAGCCTGTCTATGCTATTTTCAAATTATTAATTCAATCCCAGGATGAAAAAAGGGGTGGGTGGAAAAATGAAATTTTTTAAAATTCAACATGGCCACAAATTAAATTTTCTTAGGAGGTTGATTTTTCCTTAAAAATAACAGCTTTTTTTAAAACATTTTGTGAGAGAATTTGAAAAGAGAGAAACGAGAGAGCTCTCATAAAATACAGGCAACGCTCATTCAGTTCTCGGTGAGACAGAAGGAATCACATCGCTTCATTTGAGAATGTCAGCTTATTTTCCATTTCTATATTTTAAATGGAACCTTTTCTTCCTTTTGAAGATGTACACCCTCTCACATCGAGGGTGAGGCAAAACAGCCTTTTTAATGAGTAGAAAAAGGGTATTTCTGAACTTCTGTCGCTCTAGGGCTTGTCCCAAGAGATTATTATTATTAAATTAATTTATCGTAAGAACTGGACATTTATCCTTTTTTTTTTTTATAAAGGATATGAAATATAACAAACAAAATTGCTCAAACTTTGTGCGACTAGTTCTCGAAATGCTAGATAAGCATACGGTAATCGAAGTGAATGAAAATTGCCTTTTCTCTTGGAGATGAAAATGCAAAAAAAAAATAGCAACTTGGAGATCCTTTCATCTCCTTGAGTGATTTTTTCATTTTCATCTTTATCATTGCCTTATGTTGATTTATTACTTATTTATTATTTATTCTCTTACCTATATATGAAATAAATGATGGGAAAGTATTGCGATTGCAAAAAAAATCGATGTTGAGATTTCAACGGAAATACCCGTTTTGAGGTGCTCTGAGTCTAAAAACTGGGTCTTACAAAACAAAATGTACTCTCTCTCTCTCTCACTGTATGAGAGAACAAAAAACAAAAACAAAAAGAGACTCAATGCTGAAATTTTATATATAAGCTACATACCCTCGTCCCAAGCATATCAAAGCTTTTGAATAAAATCGGCCAACGAATACTAGCACTTTACTGATGTACTTTTTTAGTTTTTTTGGATTTTCTCAAAATTCGCACAAACGATTTTGATTAAATTTCATATATCAATTATTTATGAGATGCCTTTGGAATATATTAACCCATATCCGCCCACTTTACTAGTCTCTTGCCTTTTGTAAACGGCGAGAGTAACCGCTGAGTTATTCTAACGAAATGGATTAAATTGCTATTAAATTGGTATTAAACGGCTACCTAAGGGGACTAACAAAATAATTTGGTGTGACAGCACATCATTCAGCTTTCCTTACCTTAGGTAAGAGAAAGTTGTGTTATTAGTCACACCAGATTTTTTATTGAGTTTTTAAAATATAAAATAAATATATTAAATTTTTTTTTTAGTTTTTGACAATTTTTTTAACCCTTTTTATATCGTAGAAAGATCAAAAATCATTCCTCTTTCTGGACTTGACATTTTTTGAGAAACAAAAAAAAAACAAGCAAAAATGACAAAAACAAAGGAAATAAATAAAATAAATTAATATTTAATTTTATTAAAAAAAAAAAAGAGTGATCTCTGGTGTGGTAGTGATTAATGAAATTCCTAACCAGGGGTGGAGAACCTTTTTTAAATGAGAGGCCATATTCATTTTCAGAAATAGTGTAAAAAGGCGCGCCGATTCTTCGCTTCACAAATTACAGTGGCGTAACAATAGGGTCAGCAGGGTCCGTTGCGCCGCCCGGCAAGAAGAGCCCTTTTTGTTACCTGAGCTAATATCTATTTTATTTTTGCAGGAAGGCAAAAAAAAAATTCGGTAGACGGGCTCCCAGCATATTACTTATGCTCTTCTCTACTTGTTTACTTAAAACATAACTACAATACAATTTTTTCATCATAATACATTCACCAACATTTTATATTAACACTCTTTAAAATAAAGTTTAAGATAAAACATTTTTGCGAGATGTAATATGTTGACTGGGTTTTACCGTCTATGGGGCGTTTGAAAACCATATTTCAAACAAAGCCCATCAGTCGATATTTAAAATAAAGATAACAAAGATCTTTCTCAATTGTTAGTTAAATAAGGCCACATAGAAGATCTTAGAACGGCACATGTGGTCTTAAGACTGCAGGTCACCCCCCCCCCCCCGACCCTCTACTCTCTCTTCTTAAGCAGAATTGGATGTAATATTTAATAATTCATTCACACAAACTTTTTAAATGATTATTAATATGACACTTGATGGGTGTCCATTTGGATGTTTAATATTGGATAAAAACAATTTTATTTAAGAGCGGAAAGAAATGCGTTTCTTTTTCGAGTCTATTTACTTCTCAATTCAAAAATAAAACGATAAATATATAAATTTCTCATTTTATTTTTATCATGGTGTATAAATTTCTTGGTTTTTGCTTATTGGAAGAAAAGTAACCCAAATAACTAACTCACAAATAGATTCTTTGATTAATTGCATGTCTAATGCTCACTTGTTAATTTTAATAGGGAGATTTAACAAGTGCGCATGCGTGAGCTCTGGAACAATTAATCAAAAGACACATTAGTGAGTTATCTCCCTTCTAGTAAGCAAAAACCAACGAATATATGCAATACGTGGTATATTTTATTTTTTATCTGTTTATTACTACCCCTTGTATTATTATTCTCACACTATTAGATGGGAAATTTGTTATTAATGTACCCCCCCCCCCCATTTTTGCAAATGTTTCAGATATCGCTTAAACTTCTGAACTGAAATTGATGTAACTTTGTGAATATTATTGTATTAAAAAGGATTTAAAGTTAATCGATTTCAGGGAGTGAACAAAAGAGAGAAAAAAAGTTGAGGGTGAAGTTGTATGGCTCTGTAGATTGAATAAAGGTGATATATGAAGAGTACAGCCCACTTTATTACATTTTCACACACATATATATATATATTCTGGAAGGTTTCCACGTTTGGATACATGTTGAATAATGTTTTCACGCGTTGCTCCGCTTTGATTGTTGAAATTAACTTGACATTATGGCTCTCCTTTTGGAGCCATTTTCAAGAGTGGAATATATATAAACCACTGCTGGTCTAAACCCGGACCGGAACGTCACAACTGGTTTACATATATATATGTCAAAATGAAATAAAGTGAGCTGCATTCTTCATATATCACTTTTTCAGAAAAAGAAAAAAAAATAGAGGACATCTAAAGATAATTTGGGAATAATCAGAGACTCCAAGTGAGGAACTTTTGATCAATTTTCATAACCACCTATTAATTAGTAGGAGGGCATTTTTAGCCTCTTTTGTGTTGTCTCTTTCACAAATATTTAATTAACTTTTTATATAATATTCCAATTCATTTTTTTAATCATGAAAATTATATTTAATAGCATTTTAAAAGCAGGGGATATTATTTAATAATAGAAGAGGGAGAGGGATTTGAATGCAAAGCGCGTTGCAAAAAGCAGGAGGGTCTCTCTCATGATTTAAAACCTGGGCTATGTGTTCACATATTTATTTTATCCATTAGCCGACCATATGATTATACTAGAGATGCGCTCTCTTTACATTTTATACTTAGAGAGAAATAAATATTCTCTTTTTGAATTATTTAATTTTTATGGCATTTTAATTCCTCAACAGGAAGAAAGAGAGAGAGAAATGTAACAGTTTTCATTATGCCTGTCTTGTTGGAATAGTCCTGGGCTGTTTGACCTTTTTTTTCATATATTCTTGAATGAATGGCTCCTTTTTTCAGGGATGGTACACTCGGCGAGATATCTCGGAACTGACATCGTTGTTTGACATCTGAGGTCACTTTCGATTTTATTATTAATTAATTAGGTTATCCGTTTATATTTATTTAAATTAAAATAGCTAAATTATTTATTCAATTACCGTCGATTGCAGAAATTAGTTTTAATACCACTAACTTTTTCAAAACATACCCCTATCATTCAATTAATATATATAAATTTTTGTCGCTCCTGAACCACTGATCTTGACCTTTGAATCGAGACCTCTCTCTGCACCAAGAAACAGGGCTCATGCAGATTTTCTACTATTCCATTAAGACCAAACAAAAGATACGTGTTGTCCAATTACGTCTGAGAGTCCATGAAAAATAAGCTTTTGATTGATGTATAAATCTAAAATAATTAAGGCAAATTAAGATGTTTGTGTCGACAGACGGTCATTGAAAAAGCCCTATTATTTCTCTGTCTCTCTCTCTTTCGGAGGAAATATGCACTAAGAACTAAAATAAAATTCGGATAATCCATATACCATATATATGTTTAAAAGTAAATATATTAAAAAATATCCCAAATGTGACTGGAAGGTTAGAGGTATTAACATTGTTAATATTCATAATCTTAAAAGCCAAGAGACCCATTTTTTAAACTCAAAACGTGTATTTCCTTTGAAATCTCGATATTGATTTTTCTGCCATACAATACCTTCTCATTTATTATTACATATATAGGTAAGAGAAATTAAAAAAATGGCCAAATTGCTATGTTAAGTGAAATTTCGCCACCTTTCGTCACCTCCACTTCCACTAACTTTGACAACAACAAACCGATTCAAATGTCATCCACCCACCCATACACACACCCACACACACTCGCTCACATACATGCACGTACTATAATAAGGCACTTGCGTTTAGGGCTTTATGGATCGTTGACCTAAAATTGTCGCGAAAATCTCTCGTTTGCCAATTACCTCACTCTCGTGTGGTGTGTGCTCCATTAAGGACCCTCGACGAGAACTGTCTGATGTGTTAATGTCCTTTACAATGGATTTGTTTGACTCACACACCCCAAACACACACATAACCTATCCCATCACACAGACGTACAATAAACAACAACAGAACACAATTTCATTTTCTCCATTCTCTCTTTTTCTTTTTGTGTTGTGATCGTTGGATGTTTATTAAATTCCATTCCTGGCGCTAAATTTTTAATAAAACTAATATTTCCTTTATTTGAAAAAAAAAAAAAAAGATAATGAACATATTTGGGATCAAATATGGCTGGAATGATGAATTAAAGAGAAGCTTGGTGATTTTATATTTATAGGCTTAAAATAAAAATGAAAATTTCAAATGAATTAATTTTTATTTATATAAGAAAAAAGCCCGAGGCCAAAAGATCAAAACGCACAGGGAACTCATAATTTTGAATAATCGCCTTCAATCATAAATTCAAAAATTCAGGGCTAAATATTTATAAAATTAAAATCAATATTTTTATTTTCTATTTATTAAATAAATATGACTGGATAATACATATCAAAACTAATATATAGATGTATCTTAAAAAGTATATTTCTGGCCTCAGATGCCAAAGAGACTTTAAAAAAATTCTATTTAAAATAAAAATAATTAAATCCCACCAATTAAAAACAATTAATTTCTTTTATTCAACAATCTGCTCTTTATTAATAAAAAATTTAATATAGGGCTCTGTGGAGTAGTCGGTAGGGTGTCGCCGTTCTGCACAGGAGATCGGTGTTCGCATCCTGGGCGGGGAGGATTTTTTCATTAAATAAAAATATTTAATGTAAACAAATCCT